>PHNY01025334.1:4190-21407 GCA_003724115.2 Anethum foeniculum | reverse complement strand
AATTATTGATTTTAATATTTTTTAATTCAAAAAATTAAGAAAATTAGAAAAAAGAACCGGACGATTTGAGAGGCGCCACATAAACGCCTCCGTCTTCTCCTTTATATAAGTATATTGATGTCATTTGTAATTAAAAATTATGTCACTAACCACGGTTGGGCTCGGATAGCCCAAGTGGTAAAGAGTTTATCATCTATCGTCCCAGGTTCTGGGTTCGATCCTCACTCACCCCGAGATTGTATAAACAGATACTCAATTGTCAGGCTATAAGCCAAATTAGTCAAAAAAAAATTATGTCATTTGTAATTTTGATTATTTCACTTTCAGATTGTATGTGTCATTTGTAATCTCTATTATTTCACTTTCAGATTGTATGTCAAAAAGGAATTTAAAAAATCAGCTAGTTCAAATGGCACAGTAATGTAACACAATTAACACAAACACCAGTGATTAGGCAACCAGGGCCTTTAAGGTGGCTTATACATCCACAGATGACTCTGTTGCTGCTTAACTACAATTTCATGAAGCTCATCAAGGCCTGAAATTCCATTTGCAGTAGCTTCTCCTGCAGGTCTCTCTCTCCTTGGCAACCAAAATATTCCACCTAGAAAACAATCAGTAAGCTGTCAAACAGAGAATTAACAGTTCTGTGAAAAAAAATTGTGATGAATACAGAGTAGATCCGTAGAAGCTAGAACAACATGCATCCAAGGGCGGATCGAGTAAAGGACACCGGGGTACACGTGTCCCCCTAAAACATAATTTGATGTTTTTTTCACCACTGATTTTTTTGAAAATATATGAAGTGCTCCATAAAAATTTGAGAATATAAGCAAAATATACTCTGGATCAGCATGCATTCACAATTTTCCGACAGCTACGTTACGTATACGTCTTCTTTGACTAGAATGAGCGTTATGAAGAAACTTCAGTTAAGTTATGGTATATAAAAGGGGGATTCTTTAGTTTTTCCCTCCTCCTGAAAAAGCAAATTTGCACTTACTTTAAATTTCCGAGGACACGCAAAAAGCGATAATAATATTTACTGATACTATTTGTACTACCTATTTATATGCAAAAGAGTTCAAGATAACCGATGTTAAAACAGGCAGGTGGGCTTTCATTGTCTGGGATGTCTGCTAATAGTATTGTCTTGGCTAAGCATGTAGAATTTTTTTTCAACCTTCAAAAATGCAGTGCAACAAGAAGTCTTTGTATCATGTAATAATAGAAGGAAATCTTCCTTTATAAACACTGCCAAGTAATTGGGATGTGATATTGCCATTCTGCTGAAATTTAACTTCTGATTTCACAATTGAATTGAGGCCGTTGGACCAAAAATCCTAAAACTAGTGAAGTAGCTACAAACAAACTGGAAGGAATCCGGATTGATACGTAGCATTAAAGTCCAGGATGCCTCACCTCCACCAGCACAAAGGCATTCAACATCATCCAACGTCCAAAAGTTAACATTTCTGATTATTCGCCATTCCCAAACTATAATAGCAATCGAATCATACAAGTCGCTGATGCTACCTCGCTCAAATCTATCAGGGAACTTAATACCACTCTTAAGCACATCCGTGCTTGTGGAAATTGAGAGTTACATTATCTCGTCGAGTTTTGATAGCAAGGTGAGATTCGATAAAAGTAAGGTTTGAAATTAATATGATTTGGTTGTCAGAAATGCCTGCATTACACGGGTTATTATTAAGGTCTAGTAAATAGGACCCGAGAGACTGAGTACCCTGCCAGAGGCATACTTCGAACAAAAAGTGTAATAGAAGTTCAATAGCAAACTAAGTATTTCATTCCAGTGTTGTCAACCCATAATTTTTCTTTGTACAAGTTCAGATTGAGTTCGTGAACAAAAGAATAAAGCAAAAATCGGAAAGGCTCATGGAGAGAATGGTTACAACTTATATAGGCTATTGAACTCTATAATTATCACCTTGAAACTACTGGTAACCGTACTTCAGAATTGAAGTAGAAACAGAACACAAAGGAATAGAAGATGAACTCAGTCCTTAGAAACATCAACTTCCATTGCCATAAGAGATATACGTCTAAATAAGATCGTTTTCAATGCTTGCCCGAATTTCAGTTTCATGACATCCTACTTTTCCTCAGGTGGCATTATTTCCAAGAGCTCTATATTCAGATCAAAAGTGGCGCCAGGCTGCGAAATAAGTACAAGTAGCTAAGATATTTTGTAAAAACAATAAGTGGACTCTGACTGAATATTATCTATACATTTAACTGAATTTTTTGATCATATAATCAGTCATATATATAACAGAGCTTTTAGATTATTTTTAACCAATGCTTTTATAGATCTGTTCTTCCACTGCAGTAGTGCATTCTGCGTTACTACACATAGATGGCCTAATAAACCGAACATTCAAATATGAATATGGTACAGTAGTGGTTATAGATTTACTGGAATCTCATTCATTCCTCGCTTGCCATATCCAGCTTCAGGGGGAACAATAACTGTCCTCTGCATATCAATCTGATATTTGTAAGTGTTCATGTATATAATACGATAACAGAAAGGAAAGGAATCATGATAACACTTACTTTTCCCCCGACTCTCATCCCTTCAACAACTGAATACATGGCTGGCGGAGGTTTTGGTGATGCCTGTGCAGAAAATAATCCATTTGGATTGTCTACAAAGTCTCTCTTTCGTTCTTTACCAGGGGTAGCCCCAACCTTAAACTCATAAGGCTACATTCAAGCGTAGACATTTAATTAGTATATGTCGGGTGCTAACTGCCAAGACCAATTTTCATTGATCACCATGAATCATATGATAGAAAATGCTATTGTTTGACAACATTCAAAAGAACATTTTCGATAATGCAAACAATATAGATATTTAAGAAACACGAAGACATGTTTTTCTTCAAATCATATCTACCGATGCTGGTTATGCTTGCTTCAAAAAAATATCTTTGAGCTACTACTAAATAACCCCATAGTTCATGATGTTCAGAGCATCATTAGGCCTGTGCTCTTTTACAAATAAGGGCAGGATTACTTCATTCATATTCTTAGTATACTAGAGGTTATATTAGTCCTGCAAATATTAAAAAGAAGAAAGACAGGTTAAAAAGGGATAAAATGTTCTTGTAAAGAGCGCTACTGGAGTATATAAAATGCAATAACCTGTGCAATGCTGCGATTTCCAGCTAATAGTTTTGACTCTCGACTAGAAATTGCTGTAATACCACGATAGGCACAATCAAAGTGGACCTATGAAGATGTAAGCTAGATTTAGAGAACATCAAGTCATCAACAGCATACAAAATATTGTTGGTTTCCATAATAAACAGACCAGAACTGTAGACCCCTTTTCAGCTACTGGACCCTTTCCTTCAACAATATCAAAATATTTCAGTCCATCAGCTGTAGAAATAGTCATTATTCTGTCAATTATGTTGCTTACTATCAGACATTTAGTGACACAGTCCGGTATAAATGAAAAGCACATTAATTTGCTTACTCCTAAATCTTCAAGTTGTTAAGAGCAGGGCATAATCGGATCATATGTGAAATGTTACATTCAACCTAACTTAATAATGGAGAATAAGCTTTCTGTATCCAGTCCTTTTCAGTTCTCATTCCTGTAATTACTTACTTAGTTACTCGTATTAATTTCGAAAGTGCAACATCCAAGTAAACCCAAAAGAACAATTATGCCAAAATAATAAGCGAATTCATTAACTGTTTAGTTATCGACAAACTGAGCATGGCCCTGGTATTTCACACTCTGAACTAAGGTCTGAGATTCCGAGTTGCATAAAACTACCCCTAATCTTATAGACCGGAACATTATGTTTCAGCAAAAACCCAGATTTTTGTAAAACTATCAGTTCCTCTTTTAAAGTAAAAATGTAAAAGAACATCAGAATTCATAAATAAAATACAGTAAAATAGCTCTACAGATATAATTCACCAGAATCTAAGAGCAAGTCCAACGCATAGCTGAAATGTAAAACTAAATTCACTAAATGACCAATCCAAAGCATATCTACTACAAATCAATCAATTAAGTAACATTCAGCCAAACTAAAATTTTAAAAAAATACACTGAGAACCAAAATGATCAAACTGCAAGAATAGAAATGAATTGACTCACAGCTTGTGAGGTAGTCTTCAAGAGGGATGACTTTCCGGTTGCGCCTCTCCCTGGCTAGTGTTTGTAATGGTGTTGAAATGAGGTCCACAGAAAGTACAGAAATGAGAATTGCAGACCTTCTTGATATGGGTATTATTGGCCTTATAACTTGCTTTGTTTGGACATTGCTACTACAGGGTTTCGAACATTCAACTGCCCATGTTCCAAATCTTTGTAATGAAGCCATGGCCACTGATATGCACACAACATAAATCTTTGCAAGACAATATCTATGTGTGTGTATTCTGGTACATCAGTTGCATAAATTATCCAAAGTATATCCACTTATATTATGTCATTCCTTTTATACCCTTTGATTTCAAGAAGTGGGCAAATATTACAGAATTACAAGAACTGTAAATTAGTGTATATAAATTACATGATGCAACTTGTTACATTTAAAGAGATCAACTGTACAGAACCACTCAAAACAATGTACTAATCTATAAATTATTGAAAACTGAAAGTTACACACCTACGGAATAAGGGTAAGATTGCGTATATCATGACCTTTTCCCAAGTTGTTCGGAGACTTGTGCACTAGTTACTACAAGATCCTATGTTTCTCTGTTTTATACACAAAAAATTAAAAAACTAACGGTACTGCAAAGGTTAATGTTTATAAGGTTTACTGAAAAAACAGTGAGCTCAGCGCATGTCACAGGCTATCGTCTCCTACTATTCCCATCAGCAAAGAATACGAGTTTATGGTAATTTGTAAGCCACCAGGTTGAAATTTATTATCACTAAATTACGGACTTGGTACAGGAATGCCGTCACTTGCACCAATTTTTGTTGTGTCTTCTACGGGCTTGACTGCATTTTAGAATTTGGATGCGGTGCAGAATCCTGAAATGAATCATCCGGATTTTGAGTAGGAGGTTGTGCAGGCTTTCCATCAGCCTTTTTCTTTACTGCATGTTTGGCCCATGACATTAGTGCCTTGTTAGTTTGGTCATCAAATATAGACTTCTTCATGGTTGATCCCATCTGAAATTCCCACAAAGGGGCAAGAGGAAAAAAAAGAATTGCTCAAAGTCGAGTTTTGATATGTATAATATGTCGAAGTGAATCATCCTAATATTGTATGTTAAGGAAGGAAAACCATAACAATGGCAAACACAAGATTACTGTGTCACAATAGATACTACAAATGCAAATACTCTTTTCGAATGGAACTTTTTTGCGGGAAAGGAAACAAATTAAGAAGGCACTAGCATAAAAAATTACCTGTGTGACCAGGGCATACAGTGGGAGGGTGATATAGCTGCACAAAACCAAAACTCCAGCCCTGCCAAATAAATCACTGATTATGTTGAAAAGTCTAAGTTTTGTTTATTGTAATCATTGCATAATGCATAAAACATGAATTTATGTTATAGCACTCGCAGTTTAGTATATTATGCCCCAAATTTTAAAGCATGGAAGACATTAGTATTCCTCTGGAGTCTTTTGGAGAAAAAATGAATCGACAATCAGACTTACCCAATGCAAAGTCTCACATACTGAAGACCCATGTGAGTATGAAAGCAAGAATGCAACCCGAACTCGTACTGCATCAAGAAAATATCACTTTTACAGAGAGGGCATAAGTGTATGAAGAGGAAAAGTTCAAGGGAAAGATCACTTCCTTACCCATATCCAGAAGAAATATGTTATCTCAAATGCGTTCTGCACTTGAAGGAAAAGTATTAATTGCACTAGTTAGAAAATTTCTGAAAGCATTATGAATAAGTACTTGCACAGACCATCAAAACGCATTGTAAATTTGCTCTTTGAGAAAAGGCAAACTAGAATATTGACAAGACACTAGAACATGAAGAGTTTTAAAGAGGCAGAAGTTACCTGAAAGAGTGTGAGATGAATGAGATGGAGAACTAGTCTAGGCCAACTAAACCAAAAATATCGATCGGATACTTGGACTAAAGGTATGCCTTGTACTACAGCATGCCTCTCCGTGATTTCAATGGCCATCTGCGATATAATTGCTTGTAGCTTTGTTCCAACTAATAAAATTACCTTCAGTCAATGAAACCAAATGGTAAATTCTTATAATGTTCTTATAAAATAAAATGATGACAACAAATATGCAACTTATCAATTTCTTACAACTAGCGGCAGGACAGAGAGCCAAAACATAGCTTGCCATCCTGAAAATGTTAAAGGAACATAAAAAGTATGACTAAATGTTACATATAATGTTCAGTTAAAAACAAACAGTATATGGAAGAAACGATGTACCTTCAACGTTAAGAGTCAGGTAGATGACTGCTGAAGTCCATAACACGGGACTGAAATATCATGCAGTACTTCAGTTCACATATATGTTATATGCTAAGTGAAAGAGGTGCACATGATAACTTCATCAAAGAAGACACAATATTCAAATGTTCATATCGTGAATGACTTGTACCTGATTCCCACTATAACCTTGAAGTCATCTTCTAAAGACCTTTTGATATACTTCTGAAAGTCAAATTTAGTTCCAGGTGCTAAGTGAACCTATAAGATCAATGAAACGTCAACATAGTGTTATAAAAACTTGATACAGTTTGACAAAAGTTATACATTTTGTAGAACTTACGGAGATGAACCCATGGCGCATAGTTAAGTAGTCAGCTTTGCGAACAGACCTAAAAAATTGTCGTAAGAAACATACCTGAAATGGGAAAAATGCATCAGTTAAAAGGATTAGAGAATTAGGCAATTTGTTTTTCCAGTTTACTGAACAATTTGGCGGGATGATGTAGCTTCTAATTATCATTGCTATTGTTAAATGAGCTGAGCTACGAGTAAGTTGAAACTATGGTAAGTAATATGATTGGCATACCTTTATAAATAGCTTGCACTATGATTACCAAACTTTTGCTTTGTACATGATCATACCTTAGCAGTAACTAGGTGCTCTAATCTTAAGTGAAGATACATGAAGCTAGAAGATCTACCATAATTGGAATATAAAATTAAATTGCAGCAGAATGAAGGTGAACTATGACACATCATCTTGCCAAGAGTGGAATCAGGTCAAAGATGGAAAGACAAATAAAAACTAAAAGAACGATATTTCATGAAATATAAGCTTGGTGACAGAGTATTTAGAATTCTCTTACGATATAAAAGAGGATAGGCGATTTTGTCCAGAAACTAGTGTGGTCCCTCACGAAAGATGTCTCGTGCGTAAGCCTGAATTTTGCTTGTTCTACATTGTTAAGACATAGTTAAAGTTAATTAAACAATCTAATGACTTGTTGGAATTACAGAAATTGGTTCAGTTCATTGTTAGAATCGTGAGAAAGATAATACGGAAATTTGGTCAGTGTAAAGGAAAGACCATTGTTCGGGTCATTGTGTGGATCAGCGTCACGCTCCCAACTCTTCCACCTGCGAATCTGAATCAAAGAAAAAAAGGCTGTAAAAGTTGCCTTAGAAAGATTGAGCTTTAAATTGTAACTACAGTGTTGATACCTTTGCCCTTCCAAGCATCATTGTAATGGCACTGTAGATAACATGAAACACTGCCAAGAAGAAGATGAAGATATGTAACTGATGAACACCGTCAACAGATATTAGCGGTTGTTGACCCTATATCAGAACATGCATTAGTAAAACATCTGGAAAGAACATCTTTATATTCAGTCAGTGCTCCATGCTCATAAGTAATAAACACTGGTCACAATGTAAAAAAAATTAATTTTTTTTTTCACATATTATGGTTTACATCTTGCATTTACATCTAAGTTTACAAGGTAGCTTATAGATATATCAGGAAATATTTCATTGCTAAACTATTTTGTTTTACTTATGTTCTTGACTCAATTTCCGATAGTTATTACAGTAAATAAGTAATTAGTTTTTATTGAGTGAAGTAGTTTAAGACTCCAGCATTTTTAATTTCTAATAAGGGGATATTAGTTACCTCATGGCACTTATGTTTGCCACCACCTCCACCGCCTCCTGATAACATTCTATGCTCATACCATAAAAGCCTCCGATGGCCACCCTCACCTTTACCCTTCCCCCCAGCTTCAGGTTTATTAGCCTCACCTTCAGTTGCATGAGAACCTTCAGCATGCTTTGGGCATGGCAACATTGAGTCTGCAACCTTATTAGGAATACAGATTCTAGCAATGTAGCTCTGCCCAAATGTGAGGAGTAATGATATGAATCCCAGAACCATGAGCTCTGCAAACGTGAATGAGGAGAGTTCGGTAAGGACCACAAGATCATTTTAGTTGGCCTGTTGGTAGCAGCTGCATAAAAGCCGGTGTTTGTACCTGATTTAATCTTCTCAAGAGCTTCAAATAGTGCCACTTTGTGCCTTTTTTCAAAATACTGAAAAAACAAATATTTTTAGTGGCACAAATCCTAAACCAAGATTATTCAAGATTTTAAATAAAAAATTTCCTTTAAAGGAAAATACACAAGCTGTCATCGGTTGTACAATTACCAATCCAAGAAACTAAACAATGTTCAGCAATAGGGAAAAAAATAGAACCACAGATAGGTTGCAAGAAGATTGAAATGAGAAACACAAAGCGGAAAATCATGTGAAATGTGCTTCTTGAAATTGCAGCAAGAAGAATCAATAATTACAAAAGTCAGTTCTTGCAAAAGAATAAACACTCACATCTCCAAAATGATGCAAAATCTTCTCTAATAAAATAGAAAGAACAACAATGACAGCACAAACAAGACCAACTGCCCATGTAGGCGTCTGATCAAGCTGCCTCCCAGGCGCTTCTCCTCCAGACATTTCTCGTAAACCTTAATCCTCCCAACTCCTATGGAAAATTTACATCTAACATGAAAACCACATGAGGCCAAAAAACAATCATGCATGAAATCGGAAATGATACACGAGAAGAAAAAAATACTGTTGTCTTATGGAAACAGAAAATTATGGCTTGATAGTTTGTAAGAAAATCACATTGGAGATTGTTTGTAGGGAAAAAACTAAAAACAAACACATGGCAGTTTTTAGTAAGAAATCAATACTAATCAGGAGGCAAACATTTGCACACTTGCCTGGTTTTAAATGAAAACTTATTATCCCCAGAGTATTTATAGGAGTATAACTAAGCAAGGACCACAAGATTCTAAATTTCGAAAGAAAGTAGGTGTCAACAAACAATTTCACATTTTAGTGACTTACAAATTATAACTTCTTCTTTCTTTTTTTTGGCAATGGTGTGGAAATATAATTAGTCACACACTTCTAATTACGCTAATTTTCCGATTTATTACACGAGTGTAACTAAGCAAGGACCACTAAATTTTGAAAGAAAGTATCTGAGATTATTGTCGCAGAAACAACTTAACATTTTAGGGGGCGTTCGGTTGGTTAATGAGCCCGGTTAACGGGAATCGGAACCTCAATCCCATGCTTTAGTGTTTGGATTAGTAATTCTCTTACTCCTATACGAAATGAGAACCTCATTCCCTGGAGGTGTATAAATTATACCCCTTGGGATTCCAAATCATTCACGCATTCCCTTACTCTTCATTCTTATTCCCATTCTATTCCCAATCACGACCCAAATGCCCCCTTTAGTATCCATTTATATCAAACAATGAAAGATATCAGTATGCTGCAAGGCTAAACAGAGCACATTTCCTGATCAAGCAAAACAAATGAAAAAGAAACAAAGAAACGATGCAATAAGCAACAAAAAATTGTACATTAAACATGTCCCAAAAATAAGAAAAGTAAAAATATCTCAAAAAACAAAATAACGCCGCTGCCGGGGATCGAACCCGGGTCACCCGCGTGACAGGCGGGAATACTTACCACTATACTACAACGACTTGATGTTTGAGATCTACACTTGTCCATACTTATTCCTTAACCATCACAACCAGCTGGGTTTTATAGTTCTCATCGTACAGGCTTCGATAGAATCAAAGTGTTTGTTTTGTTTGTGTTTTGGCCATTTGAGTTCTCACTCTTACAGTTGTCTCTGTTGCATTCCAGTTTGCAAAACATCCCAAATGTCAACTTCTCTCTCCAACTCTTTTCTTGTCAACAAAACCCAGTTACCACCATCAGGTACATTTTTCTCAGTTTTCTTTGTTTTTATAACTTTTTATTTGGATCTTCATACCCATCTGTTTCTTTATTCTTTTTGTTTGTTTTGCCTATTCGTTCTGCGAGTAATGCTAGAGGTACCAAATTAGTACGAGAATTTGTTACAAAATGACGTGTTACTGGTGGTATGGTAATATTTAATATTTTTATGGGGTTCATTGCGATATTTTCATATTTTGTGAGCATTTTTGTACCCAATTTAAAATTATTGCATTTAGTTCAGTATTAAGCTTTATAATTTGTGTTCGTTTAAGACGGGAATAAGAATTAGTTGTCAAAGACACCTTATAGTGATTAATCACATAATCGGAATACTAATTGGATGTATTTAATAAAATATAATACTATTTAATTTAATTTAATTAAGCTTAACATATTAGTTTAAGAAAGATATGTAGTGATTAATCGGATTCTAAAATCGAATCGGCAGAGGATCTTATAACGATTAATCGGGTGATTAATGGATAAAATCGGTGATCTTTAGAACAGAGCCCACTAGGTTAGGAGTTGGTGTATACTGTCTGTACCTCAATGTAATATTTGTCAGATAACTTTGCCATAAATAACATTAACCGGTAGAACTAGAAGATGGTGGTTGGCGCAATGGTCAAGTGTCTACCTGCTGTAACTTTACAAATGCTGCAATATTAACCGATAGCATATAGCGACTTTTAGTTTTTCGTAAGTGTAGAAGTTTGAGATACTGAATATGACGTACTGGAGCTTTGACTATATATTGCTTGGCTGATAATCTCTTTCAACAATGATAAAGACCTTGTTTCGTTTTTGGTATAGGTTCTCATATTAAGTCGGCTGCCCAATGTATTGGAGGTGGAAGAATTACAAATGTGTCTTACAAAACTAGCCGACATACTGCTAAAAGGGCGATCAATGTGCAAGCAGCCTATAGGTTTTAATATTTACTGTTTTCACTGGTTTTTCTTTGCCTATTTTCTGCATGTCTAAATCGAAGCGGCAGTGGAATTTGGAGGATACTAATATGACTTGATGGTGTATGTTCGAAAAATTTATAGCAATAATCTTCTAATTAATTGCAGTGATGGTGGAAGGCCAAGTAGCGGGAACAGCATCTTCATTGGTGGATTCGTGTTAGGTGGAATAATTATTGGCGCTCTTGGTGCTGTATTCGCACCTCAGGTACTTTGTTAACCTACTTAAACAAAGTTCTCATCTGGACAAGTGATTGTAAGAGTAAGATGCTACCTAATACCTTTGTGGTTGATCCTTTTTTCTTGCATTTTAGTTTTAGACAAAAGTGTTATATATGCACCTCAGTTACTTTGTCAATTAACCTTTTATATGAACTTCTCATTTGAACTGACTGATTGTAGAGTGTGATGCTATCATTAAACTCGCTAGGACATTATTTTCCTTTTGAGAGTATGATTGGTGCGCAGATAATCCCTTCCGAAGTTATAAATTTCACATTCAGTTGACTTTTATCTCTTGCAGATCAGCAAGGCACTAGCAAAAGCTGACAAGAAGCTGCCTGCACTCATTTATGGCGAGGAGAAAGCTTTAGAGGTGAATACATCTCGATCTTTAGGCCCTTTTGAGTTTATTTTGAATCTGCTCCATTTGCAAAAAATAAGTTGGACTTTGTCTTGCTACAAATAAATTGACTACTTTGCGTGATTAGATGCAGAACATAAGTAGTAGTGACATTCTTTTAATCAAACACCGGTTTCTCTGAAATTACATAGTGCTTGGTATTCTGGTAGAACGTGAAACTGAATATAGATGGGCAATAACGATGGGCAATTACTAAAGGAACCACGAATTCATCCAAACAATATTTATGCCAACTTAACAGTTTTTCTTTGTATGCTTGTTGGGGGGATGGGGGGTATTTCCTTTCTTTTTATCTTGAAATATTAGATACCTTTAGTGTATACAACCTTGAATATGGATGCGCAGTTGTAGTAGCTTTGGACTAAAAATGTGCCGTTTATAGATTTTACGTACTGCATTTTTGCTGCACAAGACATTCACAAGATATCTTATTGTACAGATGACTCGCAAGAAACTCGAAGCTACTATTGATGGGCTTAATGCTGACATAGACGATATTTCTGCTCACCTGCGAACAGAAGTTTCTCCAAACGGAACTTCTATCCATTCTGATGAAATTGAAGCTTAGTGTCGACACAAAATAACTTTCTTCACCCTTTTTTCATTTTAGTTGAATATGGATAATTAAATAACCTTCTTCACCCTTTAATTACAGTTTAACTTTTTTCTTGATTCGATTATGAGATTGTTGATTACTATTTCTATACATTATCTTTGCTTTTGTACCAATGGTGATCATGAGATGGTTAATTACTAGTTCTATGAATTTCATGACAAACTTTTTTCATTATTGGATTAATATTTACTGCGTTACGTTAGTTGTATTTATATTTTTCTATTTTATCATTTACATTTTATTATTTTATTTTCTAATTCTACTTTCTTTCTTTTTTTTGTTCTTTAAAGTTATATATTTGGTTTTTAAAAAAAGGTAATCGTGACAGAACTTAATTAAGAATATATCGTATTTTATACCATGAAAAAACAAAACTGTATTCAAAATCGTATGTCAATACTCCATAATATACAGTGAGCCCCGTCGTTTTACAATTTCGAAACATAATACCTCAAATGATTCGAAATATGATCTTTATTGGTATCAAAAAATGCAAGTGTAAATAACGTTTATAAAAAAGTATTAGGTAAATGCTTTTTACTGCATGTGGTAAAAAAAGGTGAAAGCGCATCTTAAAACTTCATTCAAGAGCCAAAAATATTTATTCATGTTAAAGCATCATTAACCATAAGAATCCCTCGTCAAGAATTTAGGTGTCATAATAAAAATAAAATTTATAGAAAATATGAAAAAAATTATCAACCAACAAGAACGTTATAAAATTCTTGTTCATAATTTCAGCCAACCTTATAATGTTGGTTATATTTGTTAAACCTCTACAAATTTGTAGTGAAATTTGAAATAATAATAAGTACTATTTTTAAAATACAGTTAATCACAATAATCAGACGGAGGGGTGGATGATGCTGTTTTCGAACTGAACGAGGAAATGATTCTAGCTAATGCAGAGAGAGGTCCGAGGTGGCCAGTAAGGAAGTGAAAAATCAAGCAGTGGAAATTCAAGATGTTTTAGCTCAGGAGGAGATGGATAGCCTGCAACTCCTAATGCTTCGGTATAATTTAAGAGATGAAGATATTTAGGTCTCGGGGTCTTATCTGTTTTCTATTTAAAAGTGGTTGTTTTGTCTTTTCTCTTTTGAAGCATCGTAAATTTGTAATTGAAATTTTTATTCTCTTTCACGCTGTACTTCAGAGTTTTATGGTGAACAATAGAAAAGAAGAGAAGAGAAGGTGAAACATAAGAATATGAGAATTATTTTAAATATTGTATTAGAGTTTCTCTCCTAAGAGCATCTCCAACCACATTATGTAAAGTGGTTAGCTAAGATATAGTAAAATATTGGTTGGCTAAATTATAGATAACCAGAATGACGTTTTTTTCCAATGGCGTTAGCTACAACCATTAACTATATTTGAAAAGTAAGATTTTATTTGAAAAATGGGGGAAAGAAAGATAGAATTGGGGGGAAATTAGGAAAAAGATACTAAAAGGTATTGAAATTGGAGGAAAGTGTGGCTGGAGGTGAGATGGGAAAGAGAGGGAACAAACGTGGATAAGCTTACAGATTTGTAGGCATTTGACAAATTTGGAGAAGCAGCTCTTGTTATGTATAATTCTTTTGAGTTACAGAGTAGCGTTGGAGCAGGGTGTTTTGTATCTCGATAGCTAAAAATGGGTACCTAAGATTTAGCTAACAAGTGAAACCTAGTTGGAGATGCTTTAATCATTCTATTTTAGGTAAGAAAGTTATAGATGCAAGATTGCTAGAATTTTCTTTTCAAATATCTTCCCCTCTTCGGCAAAAAAAATTTAAAATTTTCCTTTTCCTCTCTTATTTTCTCTTGTTAACCGGAGCACAACGTTATGTTTTCAGACTTAAAAAAAAAAAAAAATTCAACTCCCCCATATACATCAGGTTAGTAAATTTTATAATTTTGTGACGTTTCTATTATAAGGTGATTGCTGATAATTACATAATTATTATTTATACTATTTTAGCTGGAACATTATAATTATATTGTGTTCCAATGTAAATAATTTTATAGTGTTTTTATTTTAAGGTAATCTATGATAATAACCTTTTAGTATGTGCTTCTTCAGCTTCCTCATAAGACGAAAATAACGGTGTATTTGATATAATTTTAGGGTGCTGATATAGGAGTTACACACCCTACTCCAATATTTGATTAAAATATTTTTTTGTTATCAGTTTTATCCCTTTTTTAAATTTTATAGACTAACTACTCTTTCACGTTTAAAAGAGGGTGCATATTAACCGAGTTTTAAAAAACTAATTCACGAAAAATTTAAGTATTAAATAATAGGGCTTTTTACAAAAAATATGAACTTTTAAAAAAAATTATAAAAATATATATTTTTTAAATTTTATTTGCAAAAATACAATTTTTCAATTTTTTTGCACAAATATGAATTTTTGCAAGTTTCTTTTAAAAAAATACTAATTTTTTTGGGATTTTAAGAGAATTATATGTAAAGCTATTTTTATATATCGTGTAAACAATTAAAATGACTACCATTTTGTGATAAAGGTAATATAATTTTTATCAACAAATATTTATTAAAAAATCTAAAAAATTTGGGAAAATCATATAATCTAAACGTTTCAACTTTTACGTATGATATTTTTTTCAATTGCCCACTTAGTATGGAGTACACGTGACTCTTTATATAAAGCCAAAAACTTAAATCAGTAATAGTAAAATTTGTCACGACACGAACTTATAAGAAAAATATAAATGGAATATAATACAATAAATGGAATCTTAGTTAAAAAAGGAAGTATTCGAACACTTATTTTTATAGTTAGGGCATCGAGTAGTTACATATTTATGCGTCTCAGTCCTTACCTCACATAAATTACTTCATTTTATCTTTATAAACAAGTTCTTTTTATCGATGAATTAATTTTCTTAATTAAGATTTAATATTTATAATGTAATTTTAATTACCTTGTCTTGTATATATTATAATAATTTATTTGTTTATAATATACTCTAAATTTAAAGTATTATTATAAAATTAACGGTTAATGATGAGAATTTAACGGTAGCTTCTCTTTTAAATACAAAAATAAAAAATGGTAACTTTATTAAAAATTTGAAACTTTTTTAGAAATTAGTATAAAAATACAACACACTTATGTTATTTCTTCTGTGAGTAATAGTTTCTCTTTCTTCATTTTCATTGAATAAATTGAATAAACCCTAGCCGAAAAATCCATTTTAATCTTAAAAGTTCAACAAAAACTCATAAATTGATGTCAATTACAATCTTTTGATGGCAATTATTAAGCGTATCACTCTATTTCTGTGTATAATCGTCTTCATTTATGCCGGATATACAGTTTTGTCAGTCAATTTCGGCCGATTGAAGATCTCTGACACTAATCAAAATCTCGACGGTGTAAACGGGTTTCAACAATTACATACCACCTCATTGTCGGCAAAAAAGTTAGTTTACTAATTTTATTAATTTCATTTTCGACATGTAAATGTGTTTGTTGGTATTGTTTTTTAATTGATTAGTGGTTATGATTTTATCCTTGTATATTAAAACTAGAGCTCAATCCCTCAAATGTATATAAAATAATTACTTATTTTCTAACTGAAATTATGATATATACAAGTGAGATATCTCAGTTAAAATTGAAACTTAGTCATAAAAAAGTGATAATGAAAAATATATCTCACCAAATACAAGTTAATCATCTATATAAATAAAGTTTCGAATAGAAAATTAAATATAAACAAGTCCACGAGCCTTAAAAATCAATATAAATAAATCAAATATAACTTACTTGGAAAGTATCAGAGAGATTTATCATTTCAGAAAGTTTATCACATTAAAGATATTTATATATGATTATTGATTATCAATTTGAAAAGTGATTTAGAGGAATTTTATTACTATATTGGGATTATCACTTAAAAAAGTTTAATTTAGAAGGATTTTATTGTACAAGGACAATATTCTCCATAATCTCTTCTGCCCCATTATATAAATTATATTTGATTGTTGAATCTTAACACATTTCTTATATTTAATATAAAATATTGGATGTTAGTAATTTAGAATATGAATAAGCAATTTCAACTCCATAGTGTTTATCAATACTCATTACTTATTTCATATTCTATTATTAAAAGTAACTTTCATACACTAGAGAGAAAAATGTGTACTCTATTATTTTATTACAAAATAAAGTTAAGACATATTTAGAAGAAGTGGGTTATGCAAAATGATTATAACCATTGCTATATTATGGCACTAAAAAATAATTTTTGATGTTAAAAATAGAAATGTATTTCAATGTTAGTTACATTTTACAACTAAATTATTCATATTTATCTAATATCTTATCTAACTCATTCAATTTAATTTAAAATGAACCTACTTGTAATTTGTTATTAGTTATTTGATAACGGGGCAAGAATCACGTAATTGGTTAAAAATGGAATGTTCATTATTTCGACTATTCCACATGGCATATATTCATTGGCCACTTAATATGGCGGGCCAACACGATTCTTTTATATATCCACCCTCTCTATCTCTCATCGCTGGTTAATTTTTTTTTTTTTTAAATCCTAAAATAATTAACTTTTTTATTATCATTTCCATTGACCAAATTCAATAAACCCTAGCTAAAAATCCCCAATTTAATCCAAATAAATTCACTAAAATCTCATGAAATTGATGTAATTTACAGCCTCTCAATGGCGATTCTCGAGTTCATCACTCTCTTTCTGTGTCTAATC
>PHNY01025316.1:0-17311 GCA_003724115.2 Anethum foeniculum | reverse complement strand
GTTCTTTTTCTATTCTCTTAAACCTGTGATATAGCAAATTACATGGTTCTTGAATGATAATTATTGTCAAGCTGAGGTGTTCTACTATTCTCTCCCATCTTGATTGTGTATATCTCTTGCCACATANGTTCTTTTTCTATTCTCTTAAACCTGTGATATAGCAAATTACATGGTTCTTGAATGATAATTATTGTCAAGCTGAGGTGTTCTACTATTCTCTCCCATCTTGATTGTGTATATCTCTTGCCTCTGGTCGTGATTTAGAGGTTGACGTGTTATTCTTTTATAATAGTATAAGAAACTCTCTTTTTTCACATCGCAAATGCTACAGTGACTTATAGCGGGAGAATCAAAGTCACAGTATTTGAAGAAGATGGAAGCATCGAAGACCCCCAGCACAACTGGACTAAAGCACAGACCATTAACTCCTTTCAGGATATTGAGGGGTATAATATGTTTGGTTATTTTTCTTTCAACGGCATTCATGTTTATGGTTTATTTTGGACCTGTCGCTTTCCTATTGCTGCGCCTGTTCAGCATCCACTACAGCAGAAAAGTAGTGTCATTCATATTTGGTCATTGGTTAGCTCTGTGGCCCTTCTTGTTTGAAAATATTAATAAAACTAAAGTGATCTTTTCTGGAGATACTGTTCCACCCGGGGAACGTGTTTTGCTTATTGCAAACCATAGAACCGAGGTTGATTGGATGTATCTATGGAATCTTGCTTTCCGGAAGGGGTCCCTGGGGTGCATTAAGTATGTCCTTAAGAGCAGTCTGATGAAATTACCTATCTTGGGTTGGGGGTTTCATGTGCTTGAATTCATTTCAGTTGAGAGGAAGTGGGAAATTGATGAATCGACCATGCGCCGGAGGCTTTCAACTTTCACTAATCCAAGGGATCCACTATGGCTAGCTGTTTTTCCAGAAGGGACTGATTTTACGTAAGGCACTACTCTTTTATGTTGTATATTTTTGGTATTTGAAGTTGCAGTATCTAGTAACTGTTCCTCAAGTGCCTGATTTGATATTACATTACATTTTTGGAATACACACACATAAAATAGCTTGCATATGCCCAAATTAGTACAATATGGTATACACAATTCGTAGGATAGAATCATATATTATATATTACGGTTCTTCCTGTATTCATTCATACAGACAACAGAAGTGTGAAAAGAGTCAAAAGTTTTCAGCTGACAATGGATTACCTATATTGAAGAACGTGCTCCTTCCTAAAACAAAGGGTTTTCATGCTTGCTTAGAAACTTTAGGCAACTGCTTGGATGCAGGTATAATTTCTTCACTCAGACATCGTGATGTACCAACTCGACCATATTGAATATAATTGTAATTATCTGTTCACTAGGCATACTTGTTTCTGATGTAATTATCTGTTATATCTTTTTACCTTTAAGAAAAGATGTTGATGACTGTTTTTCTATGACTTAATTGAGACATCTAGCGGCCCAAGATTGATGTTTCTTAGGAAATTTTGAGACACTTACTCCACAGAGTCAAGTTCGTGTTTGGTGGTTAATTAACATATCTTCTTCACTCTAACTGTTTGCCGCCAGAGTTTCTTTTCCATTACTATTTTTTATCACATATGCTAAGATGCCCTGTTTCAATAAGAATATTTAGTTGAAATTGTTCATATGTATGAACAGTAATCTGTTATTTATTGCATATAAGAGAGTCTCATATTGATAGAGATATTGGTACTCCATATAGAGGGTCTTGTATATAGGTGTTTAGTTGATGTGGTCTAGTGGAGAGTACTTCCAATATTCTTACGGAGAGCTGAGAGATCGTATAAGTGGCTTTGAAGGCAGGTTGCTTCCACTTGAAGTTGAAACATTAAGATTAGATTGTTTTTGGGAACTTCGTTGTGCATTAGGTCATTAACGAGAAAACCACCTTCAGTCTTGTGTGGTTCTATCTCTCTACGTTTGTGTTATAAATTGTTTAACTTAATTTCCAATGGTTTCTTGGTAGTGATTTACTTCTTACTCCCATGTATAAGTTGCGAGGCAGAGAAGAAATGCAGTTGCTTTATGATTTTAACCAGGAATGGTTAACAGCTCGAAAAATATTCTCTACCTATTATTGGTGCTAGTTGCACAGCGTCACATGTATAATGAGACCAAGACCAGTTCTTAGTTTAGTTGCAGTTGCAGCATCACATGTATACTGATGCTTTTAGTTCTTACCTTAGATTCTCAATTGCTCTTAATGTGTCTCAGTTTATGATGTGACTATTGCGTACAAACATCAGTGCCCCTTTTTCTTGGACAATGTTTTCGGTGTGGATCCTGCAGAGGTTCATATTCATATTCGACGTGTACCCGTTGCTGATATCCCCACTTCAGAAAGTGAGGTTGCTGCTTGGCTGATGGATACATTCGTTCTCAAGGACCAGATGCTCTTAGATTTCAATTCTCAAGGTCATTTTCCTAGACAGAGAACAGAAAAAGAACTTTCAACAGCAAAATGTCTGGTAAATTTCACAGTAATTGTGGCTGTGACTGTTGTATTTACGTATCTTACCTTTTTTTCGTCTTTCTGGTTCAAAATTTACATAGGTCTCTCTTGTGTATCCCTTGCTTCTGCTACATATTTTAGTATTCGACCAGTACCAGTTCTAGATTACGTCAAAGCAGCCGTATTTCAAAAGAAATACAAGTAGCATAGGATAGGAAAGATTATTGCCAAAGTGCCTAAAAGGTACCGGCTTTTTGTAGTTTCTAGGACCAACTATTTGCTTGTAAATTCTAAAACATTGTTCAGTATATTGCCTTGTTTAATTGTTCCATAGTTTGTTGGTACTTCTTAATATGGGACATGGTGAAATTGCACTTTCATATCTGCTTAAAGATAAATGATTTTAACTTTGTTCATTAAACGTGGCAGATTAAGGGCTTAATAAAACATAGCTGGTTGCAGTTAGTTCTCCTATAAATAGTTATATTCTTTATTTTGTTACAGTCTGGTAGCATAATTTGAAGTCATCTGATTGTGGAATCAAGTAATATCTGAATTAATTAGACTTTTGTTTTAAAATTAAATCAAACACTAATGTTTCAGTTGATTATTGAGCATAGTTGAAGTGTATAAAACAGCCCCAGCTGAATAAATAGAGACATTATTAATTGGGCCCTTTGCCAACATTTGATCAATAATACAATTGGTTTGGTGCAAAGTGTCTGTTATACATCTGGTTACATACGACCAAGGCGTCGATTTATGATTAATCGGGTGATTTTTATTTTTCATTTATTTATCAAATTGATGAGACAATTTTTGAAAAATTAACTGATTTTTATAACAGAGGTTATACCTAATATGAAGCTGATGGATTTTCAGACATCAAAATGGATCCCAAAATTGTTCCTAAATTATACTTGGCATGTTTTAATTAGTGGAGCTCATATTAATACGCGGGATCCAATTATTTGTAAGAAAATGATCAATAGCTAGTTGTCACATTATTATTTGGGAACCATTTTAGGAACAATTTTGGGAGCTGTAGCATTTCTCAACTTTTATATCTAAGAATTATTTCTTTCAAGCGCACTACCAAAATTACATAAAATCTAAACTTCCCTCAAAATTGTCATGAATATTAAATTCTTAATTTTTACATGTTAATACGGATACATTACAAATTTAATATTAATACTTGGACAGTAACGAAAATTGAATTCGAAGATATGAAAGCTTGTTTCACTTGGTTTCATATATACCGGCGTCTGGCTTGCTACTGAAAATGTTTATTTGTATTATTTTTGTATTTATGCTTAGAATTTCAAATTCTCCAAATAAATTATTTAGTTATACTTCGCAACTACAACAAAATATATAAAACATTTACCTTTTTTATCATTTTTTATGCTGTATTAAACACCCGCCCACTCCATCTTAATATAATCCCCGTTCCATTAAGAGCAGATATCCATAAATATTTTACAGTTTTGAGTCGGGAAAAGGGGAGTAATAAAAAAAATTCGGAAATCGAGACGGGGATTATGGTATCCCATCCCAACATGATCTCGATATTTCAATTAAAAATAATATACGTATATAAACTAAATTATAAAAAGATAAATATAACTTATATACATTGCTAAAGATTTAAATTTTTAATTATTTATAATTTTCATAATACAATATAATTTAATAATAAATATTTCATTTTGTCTTTTATTTTTATTATTCTTGCATATCATGATTTATCAAATTAATTTTATAAAATATATGATTTGTTTTTGCAAAAATAAAAAAAAACAATCCTCGATTTTCGGGGATCGAAAAGTAAAAGAATTTTCGTTCGAGTATAGGAATATTTTGGAGATTGAGTATGAGTTTAAGAATATGAGGAAGTAAGTACTCTCTGGTCCTAAAATGACCCGATGTCCATCCCTAATAGTAATATACAATATATTTTTTCATTAAAAAAATAATAATATACAATATAGTATTATATTTTCAAAAATAACATCATATATTACATAGTTAAACATTTGTATAATATTAATAATATTATACAATTGTCAAATTAAAACATGTGCTAACTAAAAAATATAGTTATTAATTGTTTAGCTGATACGCAATATAGAGATCATATTTAAATCCAAATATCAGTTGGTTAATTTGATTATATATATTCTCGATCTAAGCGCACTTAAATTCACATTATTTTTTTAAAAATATAATCATAAATACAACCATATACATGTTAGGATTACATAAAAGTTATTGAGTTTGTTAAGATACGTTTAAAGTGGTATAGTAGACGACATAATTTGTAATTAAAAATATAAAATCAGAATCGTTATATACTTAATGTAAATATACGTAATTTACAATATTGAAATAATTATAATTTCTTACAGTTTTTTGTACTTATATTTGCGTAATCTTTTTTCTAGTATAATTTAATCTAAAAAAAACATGTCAAAAACATGTTTCTAGATACTTACATTAAATAAACTGTGTCCCGTCGAGTAGATTTTCTTTGTCAATTAAAAAATAGACATGAATTTTATAAATTTTTCAAAATGAGTTTCTAGCATAGTGGTTTAGCCTGTCACATGTAAAAGGTCTTGGGTGCAATTCACTACACCCATTTTTATTTTGTAAAAAAAATTACTAAGTGGCATTTTTTAAATTATGCAATATATAAGGGAATATACAAGGGTAAACTGGAAATTTCACTACATTTTCTTGGCACTTTTTGCCCTTGTGTTGCCATTATATAGTAATAGAAGTAAAAGATAGATGATTTCACATGTAAACTCAATAAAGTCAGAACTACAATTTGATTTGCAGTGAACCACCCAAGGAGCTTCCACAAAAATACAGAAGCTCAACATAGTGAAGATGAACATGCAGCAGTACATGAACAAACATTACAAACTTCGCCAATCTGCTGCTTTTTCTTCAGGCCTTTGGCCTAAACCTCTTCATCACTCACCTCAATGAATCTATCCTCTTAATTTGTATTTTCCTATCTCCGTAATATTCCACTTTCTCTACATTTTGACCTTCCATCTTTGAAATCCTAGTTATATTTCCCACCTATATGAATCTCGGGTTTGAATCACAAACTTTGCTCAACAGCACGTGTGGTGCAACTAGTGCAACCTTTCTTCTAGCCCAGCCCTCTGCCCCCTTCCCCCTAAAGAGAGCATATATATAATTAGGGGGGCTGATTCTGCCTATAATTTACAGCAATTCCCTTTTGAATTATTACTAACTTGATTCATGCTGCTTCAAAAGACACTAAAGCCGTCTTCTATTTTACCATATCCCGTGCACAGACCAGCACCCTCATTTTCATTACTGAACAGAGTTTGGTCTGAACAATCAAGTGTTGCTCCGCATGCTTTGTTATATGATTGGCAGACCGAGTGACACACCCTCAGCCTATTATCCCCATCCTCGTCACACTTCTGAATGGATATCTGGAATAAAGAAGTCAATGAAATATACTCAAATTCAAGACAAAATTGGTAGACAGCATGTGGATTTTCATAAAAATAAACACAATCTACAAGCAACATAAAGCAGGCTGTTGAACGTTTTAGTCTTGGATGCCAATTTGTAAACAATCAAGAGCAACGATGCAGCTTTTTTCAAGCTTATTTTCCTGAGCCAAGCAGTATAAATTGTATGCTAATGTTTGTCAATCGTTACTTGAACTTCGCTAGTCAGTAAAAATGAAGATTTTAACCAACTTAATATATTTTACTAGCCAACAAATGCAACATTTACCGGCACAACCCCTTTATTAAAATATCTGCAATCAGGGGCACATTTCACTACAAACTCTACAAACCTTCAAATTCACCAAAATTGACACGGGAGCACTAAAATAGATTTTGCATTCACCAAAAAATCGGAAAATAAAATGCATAAATAATAGTGTTTACCAAATATTGCAGGTTATTAGTGCATCATGTGTTATTAGTGAATGTTGCAGGTTTGTAGGATATGTAGGTTAGGAAAGTCTGTATCACACAATCCTCTACAAACAAATGCTGAAAGACCATATTTATGTTACTATTTTTGCAAAGTACATAATCTGATAAGAACTCCTCGCTTAGCATAGATTGAGCTTTGGTAGGTAAAAATGATAATTGGATTTCAGTGAGACAATTTATATGTCAGTCGTGAGAAGGCATAATTTTCATGTTTTCGCCTATGGGGGTATGTCAAAAAAATGTCAGTAAGGAAACAGAATAATTACAAGCGGTATAACCAGTTGCACCACAATGCTTTCTGGTGAAGAGGTATGCTGTTATTATAGCATTCATTTATCATGTATATATCATAATATCTGGGTGAAGTATGTGGTGCTTTGTCCCACGAGAAAAGGATCCGAAGCATAATTAAATAAGCAAGGAAGGAAAATGATCAAGATCAGTCTTTCCTTTAAAGAGAATACAGAATTAAAGCAACTTACCCAGCAAGCTAGCCGCCTTGCAGCTCCATCACAGTCCCCGCCTCTGAAGTAATTGAAAATTTTCCTAGGTCCACCAGGAAATAAACGATGGTAATTAGGTTTGACAACTACTTCTTCCAGTTGTTGCAGTATACTTTGTTCACCAGGCGCACAATGTTGGACAGATGCATCTTTCCCTAGCACATCTTTACATATTAGGAGACTAGAGGAAATAGTTGAGCTGTTTCGGCATGTGTAGCCAGCATAGTCAGAACAACGGAACTCGCAGACTCCATTATCACAGACACCTCCATGAAGGCTGCATTGTTCATCACAAACAGCTGCATGCCATGTCAATTTATTTTAAGCAATGTTGTAAATAATCAAGAAACTTCAGTAACAACTCTGTACTCCTAAAAGAACTCTTCGATGCATTAATGTTGTGTCAGATCTAGCATATTACTTAAAGGTGAGGCAAATGTTTATTTTTTTTATTTTGAAAAAACTAAGAAAAAGTAGGTAGCACTAATATACACATGAGAAAAGAGTTTCTAAAGCGCACGATAGAAAGCTCTCAACTAGTGCTGCTTAAGATTTAATATCAATTATCATTTGAACAAACTAACCCTACATATGTTAATATCATACAAAATCTAGCACGTTAATATTAGTGTTGTTATTAACATGATGTATTATCTGTAGAAGGTGCATTAGCCTCCTCACAAAAAGTGCCTAGAAGCTAAATTACCTATTTTAGCAAATATTGAGTCCCCCATGACCATTAATCACCTAAATTAGCTGAGCCATTTACGAATCTAGTTTCATCTTTTATTTCTTGAATAAATCTTGGGCTACACCCTTATACACTACTTAAACACTACCGCTTTTTAGGAGGATTATGGGCTTATGGCCACTTTGTAAACTACCTGACGTGCACTCTCTTCTGTTTTTAGGTTGAAATTTGAATGATAAATTAAAAAAAACCTCAGTTGCAAATATATATTTATTTAATTATAATATCATTTATTTATTTTTGATTTCACATATTTTTAACATCCAGTTTTAGTACAAAAAAATTATACCACTTTAATTATAATATTTTTTAGGATTTAACATACAATTTTATTTTGTTTCTCTAACTATTACTTATTACTTTTTTTAAAGATCACTACCCCTAAATAAATATATATTTAACATAAAATATATTCAGAAAAACTGTAAGCATCAAAATTGGAAACATTAAAAAGTACATAACTTTTTTAAAAAAATTAAACACGCATTCTTCATCCATTATCTTTTGTCTTTGCATCCCTTTAAAATTCAAACATTTACATAACGGGAGTTCCACTGTCAATGCCAACCAATTTGAAGTGAAAATGCAAAGTGAAATAGGGTAATGCAACTATTGGCTGCTACCAGTTTTCAAAAGTACAGAATGGAAAGGTACTTAAGAATTTAAGAACTTGCCCACCTTAACATTTGTTTTTCTTGATAAAAACTTGTAACAATCTACTCCAAGCAAAGAAAATGTAACATATTGTTAAGTAGTTTTTAGGTAATGAAAATCAATCTAATCCTAAGATTGCCATGTTCCTGTACGTGAAAGAGCCACAAGACGCGAGGAGAGATAACACATCCCCTTGCGGTCCAGTGACTTGGATATATATATACATGTTTTATTGATCAAGAAACACATGATAGTAAAATATTAGATACCTAATCCAGCATCGAGAGATACGGTGAATAAAGAAAAAGAAGGATCGTGGTTAAGTTTTTAATACTTAAAAAGAATTTTCAATTAAATTAAGATAAATAAAAAATAAGAAGTGGACCCTTTCCCTCCTAAAAAAGGGGTAGTGTTTAAGTAGTGTACGAGGATGTAGCCCAAGATTTATTCTTGTTTCTTTTACTATTTCCAAGGTTATGACTTAATATTTCACATCAGAAAATATGACTCATATAATTATGAATTGTTTCGCTGAGAAAGTACTGGCAATAATCTCAATTTTTACAAGTGAAGAATGCAAATTATGGCATGCTGATTGCTGTATGAAAATACGAATTTACAACACAACACATGCAGAGAAAAACATTACCAGTAGAGCAATCAATTCCAGTGTGACCATTATCACACTCGCAGACACCATTCTTTAGGCACTTGCCATGCCCACTACAATTGCGCGGGCATGAACCTGCAGATAAAATTTTAATAAGATTCCGAAGAGAAGGAAATTGGACTTCATAATACAAGGGTTGATCAAGGTAAAGAGGCTAATAGAATCTAAGGAACTTACGTTTGCCACAATCAGGACCCCTGAAGCCAAGAAAGCAATGACATCTCCCTTGGACACAGTCTCCATTAAAATGGCAAGAATTTGGACACTGACCAGACACAGGAACTGGATCTACACTACATAGTTCGTGATAAGCTGGGCAAACTAGTTCACCTAAAAAACATAAAAGGAAAAGATAAAAAATAAAGAAGCCTCAAAGATGCATAAATACGGAGATCGACTAGGATCAAGATATGATGATTGGCTACTGATTTACCATTGAATCCAGAAAATTGAATTGGTCCACCTGCTTCAGGGCATACTTTCCAAGAACCATCAACAGCAATCTAAAAAAACACATTCACTAAGACATGAATGAGTAAAGGTTCAAAGTGATATGAACAGGTGTAGATGTAATTGCATGTTTAGTTGCTATACATTTAAAACTTACACTTTAAGGTGGGATTCAATCATCTGTTCTAAAATGTATTCAACCATTTAAATACTGAAGTGATGCATTTACGATTAAGAAAGAAAATGTTCAGATTACAGATGGCAGGAACTGTACAAAAAGTAAGGTACTATACTGTGACATGACTTGGGAAACTACTTGATCCTTTTTAATTGAGACTTGAAAAAAGTAACTCCCTTTTCCAAGAAACAATTTCTGTGCCCCTTACTCCACATTCCCGCTTACATTCTACCCAGAAAACATGTATGGACCCTGCCGACATAAGTATGTCTAAGTGGACTTCTTTCCTTATTATTTTGATGTTTTTTTAAATGAATAATACAAAGAAAGTAGAGTACTTTGGAGGTCATTTTATTGCAGACCACAAGATTATGAAGTAGAGTGATATGCTATCAAAGAATTGTGACAATTAATAGCATAGATGACAACTACTGCCAATACATAAGCCCGGGCCCTGTTTTGTTGTGGGTTTAGTGAGCCTCCAGTTAGTAACTATAGAATTTATAAGAGCCTTATATCACAAACACAAAATTGCATGCGGGTGCACAATCACACACTGGAAGTGAAGAGAGTTTACCTCTAATGAGTTGTTTCTGCACCTGTGCTGATAACATCCATTCCCTTGGGCACTAGAACCCCTTACAAACCCTGCACGGACTAATGATGAGGCCATACACCTATAGAGATCAATGAAGAGGATAACTATCAAAACTAATATTCAACTTTAATTTAATTTATTTGTTAGGTTCTAGAGCAAAATTTTACCTTGAGCTGCTCCCCCTAACTTCACCCAACATCCTATCTGGCAGCCGCGCACTGTTAACATCTGTACATGAACCATCTGAATATGCAACAAAATAAGTGCAATAGTCGGCCAAAGATGATTGTCCGCCTGCGACGAGACCAGTTTCAAAGGTATGAAAGTCAACATCTTGCATGATTCAAGATGTAAAATATATAAACAATAATAAGATTATCTCAAAAACATGTAAATCGAACATAACAGTCTATCTCAGTCAGAACTCAGAATAGAGAGGCTGTTTCTGTAAAGACACTCCACCAAAAAAAAATTATACATATATATAATTTAAAAAATGGATGCATATTGTAAACATGTACTAGAAGTAGTAACAAAATTTCTGTAAGAGTTCTTTTCCCTGGAAACTAAAAAGAATGGGCTACAATCAAATTATTCAGTCCTATTTCATGTTACATAAGATTGTTAGTTAAACTAGAAGATTAAAGATATATCAGATCCGCTTGCTCAATGTTTTTGTTGTCTCAATAATTTTAAATAAAGGGGATGGAAAGCTTATAATGTCAAAAGATATTACTTTTATGAAGCTAAAAATATATCTACCACAATGAATATACAAGAAATTTGAATTAGTGCAAGAAAGGTTCTGGTTTCCTCAAAGATAAGGATTTATAAACATATAGACAACTACGAAAGGCAAAGATAGCAGCTGCAGCAGGTACATGTAACTCATTAAGTGTGTCATTTAATGTAAGTTGTACATGCATCGGTGGATTATGTGTTCTACTCATTTTTCAATACAATGCGTGTCTGTGTGTATTTATCATCAAAGTCGATTTAAAACAGTAATATTGCACTGAAAACCATGAATGATCGTAATTTATGTATTTTAGTTCTATAAAAGCTGACCACTTACGTAAGCCTTGTCATATTTGGAAAACAACAGTAGGGTCATAAATATATACAAGAAAAGAAGAATCAAGATGGGAAAAACGTGAACTTCAGAACATACCTTTGTTAGCTTGTGGAAAATAACGAGCCCAATGGGGAAGGTCACCGTTGTAATATACAATTGGGCAGTAACCTTCAGCCTCCCTATTAAATGTACATCCAGATGATTGTGTTGTATTGCAATGATATGCGCCCTTCCACTGGTTGCAAGGGGAGGTAACAAACTCAGTCCCTTGATTGCGTCCCCAATCAAGCCGATCAGCCATATTATAATTAGCTCGGTACCACCCACTATCCTCTAGCAGAGCCAGTGTCATTCTTGAAACAACAGACCTTGTATCCACCGAGCCCGTCATAATTTCATTCATCAGAAGCCTCTTTTCCCAATGGGATCCTGTGAAAAATAAAGAACTTCTACTTATACGGTGTAATTGCAAATATGACTGTATTGATTTAGAATATATTCGGGAATGACTGTCTACCAAGTAATTATTCTTCTACAAGTCTTTATAAACTATAATGCTTGAAATGTGCAGAGAAAAAGTAGTGGAACACGGTGATGCATATGAAAGCAATTATCAAGTCAACAGCTTTTTGGTTACACTAGAATAGACATACTCCAAACGCAGTCAAAATGTTGGTTTAAGTACCATATAATTAATAAATTAAGGATTCTTAAATCCCCATTAAAAAGATGCAGAAGTAGAGAAACTAAAAAATGTGTACTCTTAAATGCATGCAAATGTACCTGAACCGGTCTATGCAAGAAAATGAAGTAATTAACGGTGACAATGCTAACCATTGAAACAAATAACTGGAAGATTACATGAGGAATAAGACAATATTTATAACCGACCTGATGTTCCGCGGCCACCACCATCTTCTAATTCTAGACCAGTGAAGTTCCCAGAGAAGGTCTGCATTGAACATATTGTGAAAGCAATGTTATGCACTGAATAGAGCAATTAATGAGCCTCGATCTTTGTAGTGTTGGAAAATTTGTAAGGTGCTGGTTTAAAGAAAGATACGTTATAGACTTACATTTGACTGTTCTATTAGTGAGAATATATAAGATGTTCAGTCATGTGTTTTCTTCTTAAGCTTTACGGAAGTTTTTGATAGAGCTACTCATATTTATTTATTCATTAGTAATACATACTGTTACTTATCTAGCACTCCCAGGCGTTCTACAGTTAAGGTGTTGTGTGAAACTAAAAACTAATTTGTGGAATCTGTAGAGTTCTACTCTGCACTTATCAAGTAGTCTACATATTGTATACAGATCAAGAGATACAAAACTTCGTAATACACGAAAATGGTGGGAGAATAGGAACCAAATACCCCAAAATGATGACGTGAATGCATGACTACACGAGGAAGCACCACACGTGTTACCATCCGTCCAAGTTTCTCATCCATCGCATATTGAGTAACCTAAGAATGAACAAACAATTAACCAAGAGTTATTTTTGGCTGAAAGCCAGCCGGAGAATAATTATTTGGTAGACATTAATTTAAAAAGGATATGCAAGGAAAACTAAGTCGATTGTCAGAATAATTAGATAAAGCATAATAATACCAAAAAAGAAACAGTTTCAGCAGTATGACCAATCCTTAAGAAGTATTTGCAACTATATACTTGTTGGACAATTTCTTTCACTCGTATGTAGTATAAAGTGACATCTTAAAGACTTCAAGACGGTGATGCAGCAGAATATAAATCTCAAATGCTGTAAGATAATGAACAACATATTGTCTCTTCCAGAGTGATTCTCCCTATACTTATTTCCAGCTTGGTTAGATATGCTTATACCAATTTGGTTATATAAATAATAAGATCAACCGAAAATCGTCATTTCTTTACGAATGATAGAAGATCAGGCTTGAGGTCAAATTAGAAGTCTCCTCTTTTTCCGTAGAAGGAACAAAGAAAAGAGCAAGATTCTTGAAAAAGAAACTATAGAATACAATTTTAATAGCCATGGTGGTCAAAGATGAAAAAAAATAATGTAATAAGATATTTTTCTACACATTATAGACATAGATCCAATCTGGTCGATTTTAACAATATGAACATATATAGTCAACAGCCATTTCTGGAATTGAACAAATTGATGATGTTTCTGAGATGATTTTCTAATATTGCAAAATCAGAGTACATTCACAAGGTGGTTAAAAACATTAAAAGTCTACACTAAGTGCTTGGATGCAATCTACATTACTCATTAATAGATTTAAATTTTATATATATATATATATATATATATAGAGAGAGAGAGAGAGAGAGAGAGTAGGCAAAAACTAGAAATTTGCAACTCATCAATTCAATATTCATCACTGCAATAGAAGTAATATATCATACAGCAATCTAGATTTCAGTATGCTAGAATAAGGAGAAGTCTGATAAATCATATAAGATTGGACAAATTGTGATGTATGAGTGCAACTGAAGTTACCTGGCTACGCCGTCGTTTCCTTTCATCCCGAAAATGTGCAAAGGCATGTGGATCAAATCCAAGTACATGCATCACCTAGGTAAGTTTTACATTGATTAATCTGACTAGCAAAAGTCAAAAACAAGAAAACATTTTATACCCAAATCATAACACAAACTCACTTCGTGTATAAGGGTAGCTGAAAGTAAGGTTTCCGCCACAGCAGTCAAGTGGCGAGGAGCAACATTCACATGACCTGAATACAGAACTTACAAAAATTAGCTTTTTACCCATGAGAGAAACAAAAAGCGTTCGCCTGCAAAATTTCCCAATAGGAAAGGTACCTGCAATGGCACGACCCCATTGATCACGCTCACATGCCACTGCCCAAGCTAAGGTGTTGCCTGTTGTAGGTCTAGTAGTTACCAAAAGGACTAAGTCAGCATCAGCAACACCCTCTGGAGAATAAATAAACAAGGAAGGATCACTTTACAAAATTATCGCAAAGACATTTATGTGCGTTCATGGGAGGTGTATTCTAAAATTATTAAATAATTTAGGTAGAATGGGAAGAGGAAAAAGTGATCAAAAGTAATAAGTAAACATTGATGCAGCTGCAAATACCTTCTACATACTCCCTTGGAAGCTGTACACCTCCATCTTGTCCACATGCAGAATATCCACTTAGCTGCAAATTCCCTTTGACGCGTTCAACTGCTAAGGCTTTACTGAACCACTCTGCTGTCTGTCCTAAAGCCTAACACATTTATATTACCAAAAATATAAGTAGGTATACCAAAAAATAGTGGTAAAACTCATATCAGTTTTCATCTATACATACAAATTATTCATAAAAGCTGCCAACAGTATTTAGAAACATACTACAATATGCATGTGCCTGATAGCTAAACATCATATTATCGTGTCCAAGATCAATTTGTTTTCACATGAAACAGCTCGTTATAGTATCAGTATACGACATTGAAGATGTTAATGTACCACACTTTTCAGCACATAAATTTTAAAGGAAATATAGGTAGATTAACCAGCAACATGCACCTTCGTACCTTACGAAGACGATACTTTTTGTCTTCCCCGGCTAAATCATCAACAGTGCAATTATACCAGCAGTCACCAGAGATAGGAGGATCACCATGAGGATTACAAGAAGGTGTTTCTGCATGAGGAGTTGAAAGAGGTTCTCCAAGCTAAATAAAATAATAGCATAGTTATATTAGTTATGATCCATGACCCTATTAGAAATTCATACTAGATGGTAATACAAACCTTCACTACTTCACCAACATTATGGCAGTCCCGGTCAGGTGAATGACCAACAGCATCATAATTTAAATAAATTCTGATGGGTTGCTTTGCATCGTCTTGCTGTCCTGAAAAAGTGGAAGCTTCAAGTAATGCCCTTCCCCATTTGTGAATAGGTTTAGAAACACCAGGCTCTTCATAAACCTGTGGGGTTACAGAATAAACCTTAAACCCTGGTCTTTTCCTTTGCTCAATAATCTGATCATGAATACATGAATGGGATATAATGCTCTTGGTTCCCTTTTCTGGGCTCTGCCACTGCAGTCCGTGTTCGTGGGATATCACATAACCAGATTCAAACCACGCCAATATCAATAAAATCTGAATGACACGAGGACAGCAAGTAAGCTTACCAACAATATAAATTGCCATTGATATTTGAGTACAAATTACTAGACACATTTTATACTCGCAGTCACTGATTGCAAATCCGCAAACTCAAAGAACAAGCCTAACATTTGCTTATTGACCTCAAGATAAACCACTACCAAATCCAATTACTTTACTTTGATAACAACACCTCTACCTTCATACCACGCAAAATTAGAAAGAGTAAAACACAATCTTAAACAATTGCCAAAATAACTAACACATTTCTGTTCTACCTAAAAGAACAACAATAAGCTGGCATAAAAACAAAACAATTTGTCTCTCTCAGGTAAATTAGCTCAATTTACCAAAACAGAAACCAGGTATGTTCACAATCAACTAGTATAAATCTCGAAAACCGGCAAAAACAGAAATTTAGTATCAGAACAATATAAGTGTCAGTTCCATAATTCACCCTTTATTTAGAAACATCATCACACCAACCAAAACCATAATCACAACAAATACCATCAAAAATCCCATCTTTCAATTAACAACAACACATTTACAATTTCATTACAATCTAAACAACAAATCACTACAACTAGTAAACTTTATATAACTAAACTACAAATCAAAAAAAAAAAAAGAGGGGTCCACATACCTGTAGAAAAAACAAATCAAATCTCAGTCTAGTGTTAAAAGCTATCATATAAACACATTGACTACTCAAAAAAATCTTCAAAAACTCCATTTCATGTAAGAAATTGAACACAAAAACAACATGGGTTCCATCAAATCTTGCCCAAATTCCCAATCACACACCAAAAATGCAGTCTTTCCCACATTATACACAACCTATACACACAAGAATCAATCTTTTTGATGGAAATAATCAAAGAAACAAAAAGGGGTTTATCTTTTTGTATCAAAGAGTGGAGAAATGTGAAAAAGGAGCAAACTTTCCAAGATTTTCAGTGAAAGAAATGTCAAGTGGTAGTGAAAAAAGATGGGTTTTTTATGAAAATGTCAAGAAATGAACAGTATATATTATTTAGTGTGTGTGTTGTGTGTGTGTTAGATGAGAAGAAAATGCAGAAGCAGAAGAAGAATGAAGAATAAAAGGGGGTGAGAGTGGGTAAAGTTTTGGTGAGTAAAATAATTAGTTAGGGGGAAGAAGGTGATAATTGGGGTGTATTTTTTTTAAATAATCATGGCTGAGCGGAAAATCTGTAGCAGATAGCATGATTAAGGGACAGACTTAGAATATTTATTTTTTAATTAAAAATTAATTAATTGGTGTGAAATTGGTGAATATTTTGTTTAATTTTGTATTGGAATCAAAATAATGGAGCTTCATAAAATAGTCTATTAGTCATTAGAAATGAATTTTCGTGGTCATGTCATGTTTCGATTCTTGTTTGTGTCAGATAAATGCTCATTTATAAGGTATAAGAAAAAATAATTAAATATTAAAAATTATTTCAATACATGTTTATCAAGTTAATAGTTTTAGTTTTAGTATGCTTTCCAATTTTGATTATTTTTTTATGCAGTTGCATGTTCTTATTGATATAGGAAAATAATATTACATCAATGTTTGGTATTTAAACAAGAAGTATGTAAATAATATATCGCATATAATTATTTTTGGAATTTAAAGATTCATTATGTGTTTTATATTTGCGGCATAGTTATCACAATTATGACTAGGTAATATAATATGTAGGTTTATCACAGGTGGTGCAGTGCTCGCCTATTGAACCAGCTGGTGAGGTTATTGCAAGGGTGTTTAGTCAAGGCACGAAGGAGCAATGGGTAGAAATCGCAATGCTGTGTTGGAG
>PHNY01025241.1:0-25955 GCA_003724115.2 Anethum foeniculum | reverse complement strand
GGGCATTCATTTTTTCTTCCATTGTCTCAAGAGCTTTGACATTGGGTGTACTAAATAATGGAATAGACCACAACACAGCTCTACTAGTGGTAATTAACGCATACATGCTTATTATCTAATTGATTATAATTTTGGATTTAATATGTGCAACTATATATAAGTAACGAACTGCATGCATTTACATCTCAGGTGAATGCTGAATATCATGTTCCTACACCACAAATTCCTAAGCGCGAGATTTGTTTTGCGAGATATTATACACAGTATTCTGACAGAATGTGGGTAGTTGTTGATGTTTCATTAGATAATATACTCCCTAATCTTGGAAACACGACATGTCAGAAAAAGCCATCAGGTTGCCTAATTCAAGCAATGGATGATGGAACCTCAAAGGTGTATAAATACAAAATTATATATTTATCATAGATCAAAAGAATATTATCATCTAAGTAATGATATACAACTCAACCACACACTACTTGGTAATATATTTTTCTTTGACTGATATAATAATCTTAAATTTATGATTTTCTAGATTACTTGGATTGAGCATGTTTATGTCGATTACAATGATGTTAACAATATGTACAAACATCTAATACTTTCTGGTTTGGGATTCGGAGCCAAGAGATGAGTTTCAATTCTAGATAGATAAGGTCAACGTCTTGCCACTTCAATGTCCTTCAATGTTCCATCAACTCGCGAATTCAATAATCTATGTAAGTAAATATAATTTGGATTATGCAAGTAAAGAATTATTCTCTAGTATCAATGCAACTTCATAGTATCTATGGTGAAATTATGGATTTTTTAAAGTGATGACAAGTCCAGAAGGGAGAAGATGAATATTAAAATTTACGGAGAGAATGGCGTACAACTTCTTTTCTGGGATTACAGGTCCAAAGGCTGGCAGATGTACAAAATTGAATTGGAATTTCGGTGACGATATTAAGTTGATGAGTACAAAAGTCATGGATGATCCTAGCATACAAAATGGCATTTTGCTAAGTGTATCTACCTCTTTAACGTTGTCAGATTCACCAAAGATAGTGTTTGATTTCTTACGTGATCACCGTTGTAGAAATGAGGTAATTGGGCTTTTAATTTATACCTTATATAAATTGTATGAAAATTTGAAAAGAATATGCATTACGGAAACTACAGTAATTATATCACCCCATAAATTTTAAATTCTTTATAAATATGATGCAGATTTACATGTATTTAAATAAATAGTTTGTCAATTATCATCAATCATGCATGAATCTTATTACATATGGAAGACTATTACTATTAATTTACTTACAAACACATTTCCTATGGTGAGGGAGCTGGAAATCTTGTTTCAATATATAAAGTTCCAGTAAGTACATATACGTATATGCCCCCCACTTTCTCTTATTAGTTCTATTATTATCACTAAAACAGAAAAAGAGTGACAGCAACAGAAAATTAAAATATTGTAGAGAATGAGGCATGGGCACAAGCTACTACTACAAGAAAGTTGGAATGATGCAGTTGCATCCCACATTGTGTTTTCCTTCATCGAAACTTGGAGTATAGATGTTATATTAGGTGGGGGCAATCCAGATGGCCTACCTCTTCTGGATTCACAATACTCCTGGATGGACCTTCATTTGGCGAAGAAAGCACCAGAAAAACTCTCTTGACCGTATCTTTTCAAGTACTGGTTAATAGATCTCCAACTGCGGACATAACTTTTGCATGTGCTGAAGGAGTAGTACGATTCCTCAAAAGTACCTGCGAAAATATCAAGCATGCATTGAATGCAGTTGATCCTAATGCATGAAGTTAAATATATAAATATGGTACACACTTTGTTTCTATGTACATTCTATATATAACATCATTAGTTTCTTTTAAAAAAATAGATATTTATCTAGATAAAGGATTTTGGTTCGCGCATGCAGGCTGTAGATGTGCTGAAGAATGTATGCTTCATATAGAAGAAGTGAAGAATTCAATGCTAAAAATGTAATTATGTTAGAACATTCATTTATCTCCTTGGAGCCTAGCTGATAATTTTTTTTGCTATTGGTTACTAGAGGTAGAAGGCTCGAGTTCCACAATATGTACACAAACACAAATACATACACAAACACACACATCTATATTTAAATAGAGTTCGATTGCATTATCAGTTTAGATTTGTTTCTTCACCTATTTTTCGGATTTAAATTTGGATTAAAATTTGGAGGAAGTGATTTCTGACATCATATTTCGACTTACTTTTGATTTGTTTCATTTCATACACACTGTTAATTTTGCCTAAGCCTATGTTTATGAGAAACTCTACCTGAGACTAACTAGCTCTGCAATTTTCATTAGAAATGTGACAGTGTCGCTCATCCAAATAAGTGCGATATGATTCATTATATTTAGTTAAAATATTACTCAAGTCGTGGCATATGACAATAATGAATAAAGAAAGTTTGTACGGTTACAAATTGTTTTCCTTTGATGTTAACTCATTTTCCTAGAGATCTGGGGTTAGTAAGGTTTGCTCAAGCGATTGACAGGGTTATGAAAAAAGTCGTATCCATCGTTAGAAATTGTTTTTGTATAGTTTCCCTACTGGAAGTTTCTTTTAACCTTGTGTTAGAAATTATATAAAGATTTTGGTGGGTTTTACTTATCCCGGAATTCAGGAAGAGGCTGTCACATTGATATCTTAGAAGGGAGCGGAAAGATGAAAAGTTTGGGGAATAAGTGGCACGAAGCTAAAAATTTCACAAACATATAGTACATGTTAATATATAATTATTGTTAAACCATGTCATTTAAATAATATAAACCAACAAATTTTGATTTTTAAAAATTTTTCATTTAAATTAAATTAAAAAATCATGTAATATTAAAGAAAATCTGTCCATGAGACGATTCATTGAAAGTTTTGGTTCAACGATTTTGATTTTTGCTCTTTTATCAATAATACTATTGTAATTAATAACTATTTAATTAACTTTTTCAAATAAAACAACAATTAACTTTTCCAACTACAACATGTTAACTTTTCTATATTTTCCAAATAAAACATCTTTTTTTCCAAAAATATCATGGACAACTAAAACATCTCATTTTTCAAAAATATCACGGGCAACTAAAATATCTCTATTTTCCAAAAATATCATCGGAAAGTCTATTTAATAAAGTAGAATAATAATATAATTATTAATAACTGACAAATTACCTTTTTCCATATCACGGGCAACTGAAATATCTCTCTTTCTAAAAATATCACGATTAACTAAAATATATTTCTTTTCAAAAATATCACCGGCAAGTCTATTTAACAAATAAAATAATAATAATAATATAGTTAATAATAACTAACCAATTACTTTTTTAAACTAAAACACATTATCTTTTCTTTTTTCTAACCAATCCTCTAATTCTCCCAACATGTTATGGACAATTCTATTTTAATATAATAAAGAAATAATATTATAATTATTAATAACAAACCAATTATTCGTTTAACCTAAAATGCACAATCAATTCAAATAAAATTGATATGGTATTAAAATTTTCAATTCAAATTAAATTAAAAAATGATATAATATTAAATAAAATCCGTGATTAAATTACACATTAAAATACACATCAAAATTACAAATCAGAAATACGCATTCATAAATACTATAAACTACATCTTTTGGTCGATAATAGAATATAAAAAATCGTTACCTATTTCTTTTTATACCTTTATAATAGGTCTAATTATTTTAAAAAAAATTGTTAGCAAATTTACCATATTTAATTATTTTAAAGTTATATTCTGATTATAAAACTTATAATTATTTAAATTTAAACACATACTTTAGAATATTTTTTTCAATTAATAGAATCAGTAAGATATTAAAATACAAATCATTGAATAGGGAATATTAAAAGTAACCCGTGATCGTTGGAGATATAACTATTATATTAAAGCCGAAAAATTGAAATTTTGGATTTTCTTTTCAATTTTCAATCATTCTATTCAATAAAATAATAAATAGATGATATCATAATCAATAATAACTAATTAATTATCTTTTTTAAACCTAAATTTGTTAGATATTTTTTTAAAAATAAAACCTATTTATTTATAAATATAATAACTTTTCGAAATTAATTTAACCAATTAAATGCAATGGGATATAAACTAATAACTTAATAAACATAATAACACGTTAATTGCCCTACTTAATTATTCATCTTATATTTACTTAATTGTCCTTACTAATAACTTTTATTTTAATCATAATTAGTATATAAACTAATTACCCTTTTTCAGTTAAAACTCATTACCTTTTTTATTTTTTTCAATTAAAAGTAGAGCCTAGTTCACTAGAATGGGGAGTTACCTTAATCATATTTATTTTAAAGTTACATTTATCAAAATTTGTATATAAATCAATTACTTTTTTCAACTACTTTAACTTTTTTTTATATTTTCAACTAAAACACCTCTTTTTTTCAAAAATATCATGGGAAATTATATTTAATAAAATAAATCTATACTGTATAATATAGACGCAACATTAAAATTTTGGTGGTCGGTCGGTTGTACCTGCTGAGATTACTTGATTACCCTTACTTAATTATTCATGATATTTTTACTTAACTACCCTTACCTAATCATATTTATTTTATAGTTATATCTATCCTAATTAGTTTATAAATCAATTACTTTTTTCAACTACAACATGTTACTTTTTATTTTATTTTCAACTAAAATGCCTCCTTTTTCAATAATATCACAATCAATTATACCTAATAAAATAAAATATTATAATTACTAATAACTTCTATTTTAATCATAATTTGTATATAAACCAGTTACATTTTTCAAATAAAATACGCTACCTTTTTTATTTTTTTTCCAACTAAAACTACTTCTTTTTTCAAAAATATCACATGCAAACTACCTTTACCTAATCATATTTATTTTAATTTTATATTTATCGTAATTAGTATATAAATAAATTACTTTTTTCAACTACAACATGGTACCTTTTTTATTTTTTTAACTAAAACATTTTAGCTTTTCTTTTTTTTTTCAACTAAAACATCTCTTTTTCCAAAAATATTACGGGCAAGTCGATTTAATAAAGTAGAATAATAATAATAATAATAATAATAATAATAATAATAATAATATAATAATAATAAAATTATTAATAACTAACCAATTACCTTTTTTCATCTAAAACATATGATCTTTTTTTATTTTTTCCGACCAATCACCATCTTTTCCAAAAATAATATGAGCAAACATATTTTAATAAAATAAAATAATAATATTATTATAATAAAAGATTTTAAAATTTTTAATTCAAGTTGAATTAAAAAAATATAAAATATTAAAGAAAGTGTGTGCATTGCACGGGGTTTAAACTAGTACATTTTACAATTAGAACATTGCAAAATATATTATTCTATAAAACATTTTCATATTGCAGAACATATATTCACGTTGCAGAACATACACATTGTACTTGTAAAATGTACGAGATTTGCAAGATTTTATTGAAGTAATAATATTTGTGAAACATGATTTGCAATATAATACGTTTTATACGATATTTTATTTGCAGAACATAGATGGACTCCGAGGACTCTAATATATATATAACGCTTTTCTTTAAATGCAATTTTTTTCAAAAAAAATTATTTTTAAAAATACGATTGTAATTTTTTTTAATTTAATGTTGCAACCGAATACAACTAGATATAAACAAATGTAATACAATATTGCAACCAAAAGTAACTAACTTTATCTTTCAAAAAAACGTGAAAGGAAGTTGCATTTTAATGCTTTTGGTTATAAATTGTATTTGTGCAAAAATATTTTTAGAAGGTAATAAAATCGTATAAAAATTAAATTTTTTTAAATATAATTATAAATTTTAATGCCTTTTGGATTCCTTATTTTAATCATAACTATTCCCATTATATCGTCCGTTAAAGATTTGAAAATTATTGGTAAACATGTGCATACATCGAAATATGTACTACACAAAATTTGGGGAGGAAAATGGAGGGAGAGTGCGCATAGAAAAAAGGTAACAAAATAAACGGTCAACGTGCAGAAGCGAGAAAAGAAAGCGCAAAAAGCTCCTGGTTCCAAAATGCAAGGGAACCTAAAACCAGTAAACACAATTAACTTCGCCTTTCCTCCTCCTCAACTACAAACATATCAAAACTCTGAAGAGAGAGAAACATATTCACTTTCCATTTCTCTCTCCTCTTTTTTCCATTTCACATTTCCTATAGGTACCCTATTCTTAAATAAATGTACTTATGTCGTTTACGTATCATGTTTCTCATTCTCGTTAACTGGATTGATACATGCAGGTTGATTATCGAATGCACTTATATTTAGATCATGACTAACAAAAATGCTGACTCTTCTCAGGTACACTTTTATATCAATGCATTTGTTTGTAATGTGTACATTTTTTTAGTGATCGAATTCTTGATTTATGTTTTTTTTTTCAGGCTGCGAGTGGCGGTGATAATGCACCTCCACCTGAAGCACAGGCACCCGCACCCGCACCTGATCCCGAACCTGCAGCTGACCCTGCACCTGCGGAAAATGAACCTGCTCAACCTGATCGAGAGAATTCTCATGCCGGGAATAAGGTCGTTTTTGTTTTTGAATCTCGAAATTCCACATATTCAAATGCAATCTCCATGCATTACTATTGTGAACAATTGTTATGCACATGTTCTGCGTTTTTTTGTATACAACAAAATTTTAGAAGAACGGAAAATTTGCGATGGCTGACATATGGAATTCGATAGTACCTTTGTCAAAGTCAAAATTTTGATATATCAGGGCTTAAATAATGTGGTGTTAGAATCAAATGTTCTGGTACCCTCTTGATATGTGATATCTTGTTTTATTTTTTAATCTCAGAGAGCTTAATGAATGTTCTGTTTGCCTATGAGTCTATGACCCGATGCCTGCATCAGCTATTTTCATTATCTAATCTTAATTTTTCTTTTTTAAATATCCAACTTAAAGATAACATGGCTTTACCATTTAAGCTCAATTTGGTCTAAATCTTCTCCCTTTCAATGCAGGTTTACAGGAGTGGGCCATTGTTTTTATCTTCCAGAGGTCTGCTATTTTCTTTTCAAATGTTAAGCAAAATTTTTGGTTTCACATGGTTTGCTCAATGATAGTATGTAATAGATGCATTCCTTTTAGGTAAGAGATGAGGAATAATCTTTTGACAAACTAAAAATGTAAAATGTGCTTGTGGATTAGAGATACCTTCTCAGATAGGCAGTAAAATACAATCAAGGAAAATAGAAACATAGCGTCATCTAGACTAATTATGAAGATGTAGCTTAAAGTTTATATCTTCCTTAGAGTGCATTAAGTGTCATTTGTGTTGTTATGTGTATAGTACACATAGAGTATTGGTCTATATGCTTATGCTATTCAGTGATGCATAGAAATATGACGAAGTTACATAATACATACTACATATGCAGTGTCAATAAGATCGAGTGATTCTAATTTTTGAAATATGGTTTTGTTTGTTTTGTATAAAAGCATAATTTATACAGAATTGGTACTGTTATTTTGAAGAACATTATAGATTTACTTGGAATTGCTGAGTGAATCACTGATAGTATACTATAATTAAGCACTTATGCGCCTCATCTCTAAATTGTATCGTAGAAGTAACAAGAAAAAAAATATGCTGAAAACCCAGTTTTCTTGTTTGTGTTTTCATAGCAAAAGGGGAAAAATAGTTTCCCTTCCTACATCAGTACAGTTTATAACAATTGTTTCAGAGTGCGAAGATAAAAATAACAGAGCATACGAACTTACGAAGTGATAAATAGAATTTTACCTGGACCTGGACCTAAAATTTGTAATGAGAAAACGAGAATTTGTAATGAGAAAACGACGAAGCAGATTTTATTTAGTTTGATTTTTTTAATTTTAATTTGGTCGATTCATAATGGTTTTAAAACTCTAAATGTATTGATCTTTACCAGAATGCACTCTCTTGCAAAAGACAATGCAAGAGTTTTCTCCTTGCGACATCTATGTATCTTACAAATCATTTCAATCAGATATCTTGCAATAATATATATTATAGAATTTTTCATTATGAGACGCATATCTCTCAGCAAGTAACTTGTACATAATTACTTGTATATTCTTCTTTAGTGTTTTGGACCCATTGGGATCACTATCTCGTAACTCTGATGTAGGAATCGGATGGACCTCCTGGAAAAAGAGATGGTTTATCTTAACAAGTACCTCGCTTGTCTTCTTCAGGAGTGATCCAGTAAGTTGAATCAAAGTAAACTCTTATCTGATTATAATGCTAATCAATGTATATTTGTTGGGATGGGAGCCAGGACAATAAATGTCTACAGAGAATTTAAATCAAGTTTTAATGTGAACTGAGGAAGGCTAATAGTTTTTGCCGATTAGACAATGGTCCAGCAATTTGTACAACATTTTCCTGAGAATTAAAAGAAGATTTAAATGCTAAGCAAATTATACTGATTTGTTTTTATTTATCATAATTAAAGTAACAAAAATAAGCATAACACAACATGTACATAGATACAGTTATCCTCTCTTTTCAGTCATTTCTCTAACTTTTCAGACTTTCTCAGGTTCATATATTGTGCATATCCACTGTAAAATTCTTAATAATTCATTAATGGTGGTTTTCACTTTTCAGAATGTTGTACCTCCAAAGGGAAGTGAGGCGAATCTTACTCTTGGCGGTATTGACCTGAACAGTTCAGGCAGGTTGGCCTGTTACTTTATTTGTTAAAAGCAATTTTCTATAATTACTTTCTGGTGCTCCAGTTCATCTGTTAGTGAATTTTCAGTATGTTAGCATTCCAGATGTCATTGGTTTTTATGAATTCTTCAGTGTGGTTGTCAAAGCGGACAAGAAACTCTTGACGGTGCTCTTTCCTGATGGTCGTGATGGGAGAGCATTTACACTTAAGGTTCTTTTTTGATGTTTCCCTGTGCTTTAGTCTTCATGTCTCTTACTATTCCTCTTTCTTAACCGGGTCACCTTATGTATGAAAAGAAATCATATTTGACATCTACAAGTTTCTTTGATTTTGCCATTTTCAACTATTTATGAGCTGGCAATGTTCTACTGATGACTAAACAAGAAGGAAAGAAGAAAGAAAAAATGGTTTTATCTCACGATTTCAATTTTTCTTCAGTTATATCTCATAGAAATTCTCAATATAATCATTGTTCAATTATATATACGTGTCCAACTTGACATATGGTTTATTGAAATTATAAAATGTTCGAAATTCTACACTGATCAAACTAGCTAAAGGGTTTCAAAATTTAAAATTTATTTGCTAAATATTAAAATGAATTGTATATATTCGGAAATATATCTTTAATATGCCACTTATCTGTAACATAAGATTACAGATCTAAATATGCAAGTTTACTACTTACAAAAGGTAACTTCTACAAAAAAAAAATATACCTGATATCATAATTGTGGTGACACTTTGAGGTGCTTTCTGGGCGGCTGTTTACTCCTTAGACTTCTTTGTGTGCAAGATTTGGAAATCTGGGAGGCCCATGCATTCCAGGATTCTTTGGAGGTTGTATTGCTTTTCTACATCAATAGACAGATTTTTAGGACTAATAGATGATTATGGTCCTGTCCTTTTGATTTAGAATATAAATTTAGCAATTAGCATCACTGCGGTCTGTAGTGTTGCTGCCGTCTTCCATGACTTAGTTTGGAAGAATTGCGATTTTGATATTGAAAGAAGTTGAAAACAATTTTTCATAAAGCTTCGATGCTGTATTTGTCATGTGGTCACTGTCCTCTGAATTCACTTGTTCTCGTTTAATTTTAGCATTACCAGCCTGAGAAGGTGTTGGTTTTCATGTACTAATAAGCAATTATCACTACAGGCTGAAACGTCTGAAGATCTCACAGCGTGGAAAGAAGCATTAGAGGAAGCATTGGCAAATGCCCCGACTGCTCCCAACGGGATGGGACAAAATGGAGTTTTGAAAAATGATCAGCCTAACGCAGCTGATGCTCCTACAGAACAGTGTAAGCTCTTCATATCTTTGACCGCATCTAATGTTTACGAATTTATTTGTGCGTTCTTAGTGAATTCTTCATATTATTATGTTAAATTAGAATAAGAATTAGAGAATTCTAGAAATTGGCTTTGCCTGCTAAAGCAAAAGGTACCTTCGGATGGTTAATTTTATAGGAAACCGGAGTCTTCAATGCGATTCAGATTAAAAGTCCTTTTAACTGGTCATTTTGATAATGTCTTAGAGTTGAATAAAGTAGATATTTCCATCTGTAAAAGGTTTTCAAGTACTTGTATATATTTTTCTGTCCCTCATTTTTAATAAATAAAGAATTGAATACTTTTTAGAAAAGATCCTCAATATATTATGAGTTGAGCTTTTAAACTTTATAGTGCAGATTTTTTTCTGTGCAGATTTTTTTCTGCAATAAACTTATATGAAAGACTTAATTACTGTAAAGTTTGGGACTAATTCATCTTTTTCCAATTTCTATTTTCTTTTTAAATTATAACCAGCTAGCTTGTGGAAATACTACACCTTTGTCCATGGTAACCCAAAGGCTAACAACTGCTAAGTTTTGTCATGCACTGTCTTGCCACCAAATTACGACAACATAAAAATGAAAAGAAACTACTTTTTTCAATGTCTCTCCTGTCTGAAATCTGAATCGCCATTTTTCTACTGAAATAAAGAGAAATGGGTAGAATAAGCACACAGATTAATATCTTTTAGTTAACTCAATTTACACTTATCAATTTTGAATTTTCTAATGGATTTATTTTTCCCCAAAAGCCAGCTGTTGGACTTTTCAGAACATTAATTCTAGAAAAAACCTCATGAATGTTAAAAGTTGTCCAACCATACTTGGTCTCAACCCTCACAACTATCTGTATTATTTACAATAAAAGCACGATCTGAGTTTTATAAAACACCTCAACCCAGTTTGTTATTTTTGCTAAAAAGAATATCTATCGCCTACGGTGGTTTAAGGTGCAGTCAAGACTTTTTTTGAAAGAATTGATGTGTTTGTTTACTTGAGCTGCTACTGCTAATGACTCAAATATCAACAAGAAGAGCATAAGATATCAGAAAGCACAATTTTTTAATTTGTTTTGGGTAGTTGATGAAACAGTTTTTTAGGTGTCCTAATAAATAGTCCTTTTTAAACAAGAACGCGGAAATTAGGTATCGAGTTAGGTACCTGAAAAATACTGGGGGATAACTATGGTGTATTTGTACATTTGAGACTCTAGAAGGCCCATATTAAGAGATTAAATGTCCAGATAGAATATCTAAATGTAATTTTCTTGTGATGTTGAAATGTGACACTTTAGTTTGTACGCCCTCTCAGTCTCTTTTATTGACGGGTTGCTTTCTATTGTTGTACTCTTCTATTAGCTGATACTTTTCATGATTATGTTTACTCTATAGCAAAAGAAAAGGAGGCACCAAAAACTTTAGTCACTGGTCGACCGATTTTACTTGCTCTGGAGGATGTAGATGGAACCCCGTCTTTCCTTGAGAAGGCTCTTAGGTTTCTAGAAGAGCGTGGTGAAGTTTTCTTTCTACTAATTTTTACACTTAACATCCCTGGTCTATTAGTAACTATATATGTATATGATGTACCATATTTTACCTTTTCATTTAACTTTACCTGTTTTATGTATTATCTACATCCAGAATTTCCACATCTTATAGGAAAAACAAAAAGAAAAAAGAATGACAATAAAGTAAAATACAGTATGTGCTTTTAAATATTGCTAAACAATGGACCGTATCCGTAAGTTGGAAAAAAACAGAAGTTGCATATGTTGTATGACAATGTTGTTTTAAGATGCATGTAGGCACAAGATCTGCGATAGATTCATCACACACATATCTGTTGTAAAATAAAATACATCTTCTAAAATGGTAGTAAACAAGGATTCAAAACATCTAACGTCCATGGAGAACGTGCAATGTATGGCCTAGCTATTATGTTTATTTGTAGTATAACAAAGTGAGAGAGCATAAATGACTATAGAACAATGTCGGGACAATATAGTTTGCTGAAGGTATGGAAAATAGATATAACTCAAAGAATCATTACTCATACCATAGGTCAAACATAATCTGGAAACTTTGAGCTTCTAAGAATTATTGCTTAATGGGTATGCTACTCAATTGTTAATTAGGCTTCTATATTCTAATTAGTTTATAAATCATTCATTAGTCATATAAATATATTTAGTAGTCCATATTATCATATTTATTCAGCATTACACGTCTACAAATGATATTTCAGGAGTCGAAGTAGAAGGGATCTTGCGTCAAGCTGCAGACGTCGAAGATGTTGAGCACCTAATTAGGGAATTCGAGCAAGGTCAGTATGCCTCCAACTATATTGTGATTGATTATTCAGTTTTTCCTCGACCTTACTACAATTCCTAAGATTCTTTTGTTGGTAGTAGATATTCTCAGTATGCCTACAATTCCTAAGTTTTTCCTCTTTTTTTACATGGTATTCCTCTTTCAGATGATGCTTTTAGTTTGGGCTGCCATATTATTACTAGTAACAAGTAACGACTCTTTTACGCATCACTATAATATTTTAAGTCACGAGAAGTTGAAACTTGCTCTTCTGGAAAACCCATTGGATAGGTTTCAGCGAAGAAATAGTTTTTTACAGTAAAATGCTTCATTTTAAGCTCCCAAAACACTTGAAATTAGTTTGTTCGTTTTACACCACCAATTAATCTTTTTGTTATTCATGATTGTTATTAGTTTCTTAACCACGTTACACTCGATAAAGGTTCGACCATAGGATATTATTATGTTAAATAACAGATGGATCAAGACAGTCAATTGTTAATAAACCAATAAGCTCTTCGTTCAGAATATTAAATATTACATATAATAATAATGTGGCTGTCTCCTATATCCAATCTAGTGCAAAATATTTCTGTCATTTCTGTTTTAAAATAAACAATTACACCAATAATATTAAATAAGAAATAGAAATATCCATCTGGTCTGTGAGTTCTGTTAATCTTGTTAGTTTTTTTGTTTCTGATTCAGGAAAGAAAGATTTCTCTCCAAATGACGATGCACATGTTATAGCAGATTGTATCAAGGTAGTTGGTTGAAGAAATGTATTATGAGCGTGAAGCCATAATAATTGTTAGAGACTTCTCATTTTCTTTATATTCTGTTTCAGTATATTCTCAGGGAGTTACCCTCGTCTCCAGTTCCTGCATCTTGCTGCACCGCACTACTAGAAGCCTCTCGTAAGTTTGTTATAGTGAAGCATACTCTATATATATCTTTATCTATGCTATACTATTATAAGCGAAATAGGGAATAATTGGTTGATTTGGTTGGTTCTTCCTAAAAAATTTGTCAACACTTCCTAGAAAAAATAAAGTAGAATACATATACTTTATAACATTAGGCCTATAAATTATTATTATAATTTGTAAATTATTTATGTTAAAATTTATGACATTCCAAGCGTACACGTTAGGCCTGTGGGTGGGAGTGTTATAGTTGGTACCAGAGCTTGACCTAGCTGAAGATGCTTTATGCACAAACTCGGGTTTGTTCAGTTTGCGGGTTCGACAAGGACTGCATGTGGGGTATTTATAACACCCCGTACGTAAGTTTAGATGCCTTTGTATTTATAAGCACCTGCTACAAGTAATACACATCGAAGTTGGTAACTCATTTGGATTGACCAGTGGATTCGGTCTTATACTCGGTCTATTTCTTTTAACGTTTCTATACTTTTCATCCTCGTCTGAATTGAACACCGTTTTATGGAATTAAATATGTTGTTAATTGCATCAGTTGTTTGTCAGAATCAAGTTGTAAATTGGCTCCTCAAATGATTCTGGAAAACAATTTTTTGGTTGCAAAGATCCTTTAACATGACTAGTAGGCATCCAAAGTTTTCCTTATTAAAATATACATCGGGATTAAGGCTAAAACAGGAAGAAAAAAAAAAATCTACACCAAATAATGGGGTTTTGTTGGATGTGAGGATGACTAAAAGTTTTACATTAATTTTTGGAAAAATTTATTGGTGATGTTCTTCAAGAGCCAACTAAATCTTTTAATTTTATTTGTTTTAATATATATGTAACTGAAAATATAAATTCGTACATTTTACTCACCATGACAGGCGCTGATCGTAGCAAAAGAATCCCTGCTATGCGTGCAGCTATATGTGAAACATTTCCCGAGCCAAATCGCCGTCTACTACAGAGGTAGTTCGGATTGCTAATTTATTAAACTGTAGATGGTAATCAAGTTAGTCTTGATATTAGGTTCTTTAATTTAATGTGCTGATTAGTCCTGTGATTTTCTTGAACTTGCCTTTCCCATGCAACAGTCTACTATGTTGAATTTTTAAATGTGAAATTATGCACTTTATGGAATGTACAAGCACACTTGACCTTTAGAACTCAATTTGAAATGCTTATCAGATCCGAATTGATATATGCAATGTGTGTGCATATATATACATGTATGCATGTGTGTTTAGTGTTTTAATAACCCCGGAAAGCACTTACAGGGTATTCTTATTTCCTTGATCCTTGGTTTCTTTTAAAGAAGTAACTCAACCAATGCTTTCCCAATTTTAATAATGACTTAGTTTGTGCCTTTCAATCTCCAGAATTCTTTCTATGATGAAAACTGTGGTTTCTCACAAGGCTGTGAATCGTATGAGCACTTCAGCTGTTGCAGCTTGCATGGCACCCCTGCTTCTTCGCCCCCTTTTGGCTGGTGAATGTGAGCTTGATCATGATTTTGATATGGGTGGTGATAGTTCAATTCAACTTATGCAAGCAGCTGCTGCAGCAAACCATGCTCAAGCCATCGTTATTACTCTACTGGAGGAATATAATAAATTTTTTGGGGTAAGCAATATTAATTATGCATTAGGTTCAGGTAAAGCTGATTATACATTTGGTCTCCTTTTTTACAAGATAGATTAATCATACAAATTTATAGAAAGAAATTCTGGTATCTCATTCTGCTTATGATATGTTCTGGACAACTCTTAGCAATTCTCGTTCATAGTTCAATGACCTTGGCAGATATTAGTTTTTCTGATAGATAATGAAAATATTACACCTCAGTTTTGGCCTGTATAATGATTTTGCAGGAAGGCTCCAATGACTCTGGGTTATACTCCGACTCAGAAGAAAGTGGAAGTGAGAGTGAGGAGCTTAGTGATGATGAATCCTATGAAGATGATGAAGAAGATGATGGAACGGAGGGTTCATATTCAGAATCTTATGAAGGTTCAGAACTTGCAAGTGGAAGTTATACCGGATCTGGTGAATCTGATGGTAACATCTCTGAGGAAAAGGTTGGTTTCCTAACTTATTAATCTCAGCTTGGGCATGGTAGATTACTAAACCCGAAAAATAGTAGGTTGTGTACATATAATGTAACATAATACCTCTTCCATAGTGCCCAGTATCTTCATGACCAAAATGAAAGTATGTTATATTAAGTTTTAAACACACCATCATTGCATAAAATATAAATTTCAATGCCAGCCCCTTTAAATAACCCTGTATGGTATTCCTCTTTGATTTATAACGGGAATTTTAAAACTGCAGGATGCCAAGTCCTCTAAAGTAGATGATGTTGAAGGGAATGTTCCAAAAGCTACTGCGAGAAGTGCATCTTTACTAAATGGACCTAGGAGAAGTAGGCGATCTGCTATCTGGGGACGACGAACTTCTGTAAGTATAAGATCTTCTACGTCTTTCTGAGTCATTGGTAATCCTTTATTACATTTTACTTTTCTTCTCATTTATGAACCATTCTAAATGTATCTCTTTTCACCATCTAATATTTCATGCAAACTATTTCTTAAATTTTCAGTATGCACTATAAATTTGAATTTATTTCCAGTTACTAATTCCTTATGCATGTTGGCCCAGGGAAGGAAGAATAGATCCACTGAATTTATTGATACATCTCCGGATGATATGTAAGCATTTTATAATTCTTAATATTTTTTTTCCCAAGTATTCACTTGACCATTGTGATGCTACTTGTTTTTACAGCTGTTACTTTAACTAAGACTCCACTTGTTTGGCTTAAAATATTTTACGTGAATTTTTTTTTCTAGTTCTCCTATGATTGTTAATATTGCACAAACCAAAACAAAAGGACTGAGGGAAGTGCAGGAAATATTTATATTTTAAAAGTTCAGTAAATATTATGAAAACATCTTATTTTCCATACCTAATACTTTCCAAACAGCAGAGCATCTTCATTTGAAATTACATTTATGTCTGTGCTGAATAGTTGAGAATTGTGTGTGGATAGTATTATTAAATAAAGGTGAAACTAACAAAAGTTAATTGGTTTACATTCAAACATAGTTTTGGAAACATTTTTAATTGTCTCTTCACCAACGTGAATTTGAATGTGGACCTGCACAATTTGTGCCTTGATATATTAATGTATGTTAACTCTTATATGGGCTTTATATATCCTGAATGACCTGTTATCATCTCTGATATTTTGAGCCTCTATCAGGGCTGAAGTTGAAAGGCTAGAAGTTAGTAGAGTCGAGTTATTACATAAGATCAAGGAGGAGGTATATAATGTAGCTGTGATACCTTTTTTCAGAATTTGTACTTATATGTTGAACAATTGTCATGTTTTATCTAATAAATTTTGTTTATTCTGCACTGCAGGAAAAAGCAAATGCAGTTCTATATGAAAATCTGAAGAAACACAAGAATTCTTTACATGCACAACGTTTAATACTTGAGCAAGATGTATGTATGAGGGTGCCTTTTCCAGTCTACATAAATTCATTTACTCTTCTTATCACTTTACTATAATAAGATTGTTTTTTAGTTGTTCAAATGGTAAACACTAAATTTCATTTGTCAAAAATACTTGTTTATTCATGTAGATTGAAAAAACTTTACTTTATGTAACTTATCGTTGATTTGACACATAAATACTTGAGTGGTTTTTCTCTATCCTTTTCTAATATTGAAATTTTGACTATGATCAAATAGTTTTTGTATATTTTAGGGAAGAACCTAAATCTATGGCCATTTCGATGTTATTTCATCAAACGACATAACTAATCTGCATCAAATGGTTTTTTAAAGTAGTCTTTATTTTGGCTAAATGATTTTTAATACAGTTTCTAAAGCACCTACTAGAATTTTTCTCTGTTGTTTCTTCATGTAGCTATCAACACCATTTTAGATTTAATTTGTTATGTTTAACCATATATTTCTGCTTCAGCAATTCTGAGAATGTTGATGTTAGCCTTAATTTGCATTCTTATAGTGGAGTCTACTGGAGTCTACTTCCGTCAAATAATAGTGCCCAGGTTGACTATAAACTTTGTCTTGATAGGTGGAAAGACTCTGTGAACAGTTGCAGCAGGAGAGGGACTTGAGGGGTGCACTGGAAGTTGGACTGGAAGTGTGTGAGGATCCCTCCTCTGTTGATGATAAGGTCAGTTTCTATACAGTGACCATCAACCAGGAATTATACTAGTCAGAAAACTGAATGGTAGTTTTTAAGGTCAAGGAGGACCTTGAAGATATTTCAGGAGCAAAGACAGATGTGACCAATACGAGGCAGAACGCTGATGAACAGAATTGTTGTTTGATGAGTGACCGGCCTCAACATCATGAAAAAAGTTCAAACCAGCTGTAAACATTTCCCCCCTTGTTTTCTATATCCCCGCCTTCCTCTCCGTGCATGTTTTTGGATCATATAGTCTTATTAAGTTGATAGGATCCTTCAGCTTTTGGTAATACAAGTAAAATGGTAGTTGCTACTCATTTAATGTCTATAAAAATTAAAAATCTTGACGTTATTTTTCCATCTTTTGTAACATAGTTTAAACCATGAAGACAAGCTGTAAATTTTCCCTACTGCTTTCTTCCCGCCTCCCCATTCACGTTGTGGGTCCAATATTCTTACTGAAAGCAGAGGGGGAACTTCAGCTTTTGGTAATATAATTAAAAAGATAGTTGCGACTCATATTAAGTGTGTATAGACTTTAAATTTTGCTGCATTTTTTACTCTGAATAGATTGTATTTCAATGAACTTTTGATAGTAGTATAAAGTACTTCTTAAAACATCCTGATGCCTATATATTAAGCACCTCGACCTGCAACAGGAAAGATAAGCATACGGATGCTGCTGCAAGTATGAAACATTCTGAAACTAGGAAAAAGGTACTTACATAAACTAGTAAGAATTAAATGTTTACCATGTTTTAGCTATTTTACCAGCGGTAATCATAGACAAAGTTTTTACCTTGTTTAGTTGATATTTTCATCTGCTGCAACTTTTTTGTGTTATTTGTTCACTGCCCAACCAAGTCCACACGTGCAACACTTTGTGAGGTTCCCGTATACATATAATGATTTTCCTTGCATTAAGTTCTGGCTGCATTCACTTGCATTGAAATATCCTGGTTCCCTTGTAGATATTAGAGTTAATAGGTACTTCAAGCCAATTTTTAATGTAAACGAAATTGCAAATTTTACATAGATACATTTAACAACTTAATAACTTTTGGGAATGTTTGTGAATCTATATTTACTGCTGAGAAAAGCTTCAAGTCCATAAAATATATATCGAAGAGTTCACATCACTTACAATTCGATAAATGTCAAATTGATATTGAACAGAGAAATATAGATTTTAACCTACTTTGAAAGAAAGGGAGTAGTATAAAGTGTCCTTGTATGATGTTATTAACTTTCGCTTTGAGTGGCCAAACTACTCAATTTCAAAGCACAATGAGTGCACATCTATCTGCAATAAGATCATCATTTAGGAGACAGAAGTATGTCAACTATATGCATCAGCAGGGTTATTCCAAGGAAGGTCCTGGTGTATGCAACCTTGACTTTTTTTCTTATAAAGTGGCTGTTTCTGGGGTTCAGATACACTTGACCATTGTGCTAGTCCAAAAGCCTGTCATGTATATGGAATTGATTCTCATCTTGATATATTACATCGTCTAATCAAACTTATTTTTAAAGAATATATGAATCTGTTTTTGTCCAGTTGTCCTTCTACCCCATATAGAGATTTATTTAGGCATTGTGGTTCTTTCTGTGATACAAGTAGGTGTATTGTGCAGTCTCACTTTATATTCCTTCGTGAGGTCTATGATGAAATGAGAAATATGCATCGATCTTTCTTTTTTGCTAATTTGTGACATAATAATCAACATCTCATTAGTTAAATGTGTCAGATTGGATCTCAGCTCTCCCAGTATAACATGCACCTAACAAATTTGCAGAGAGTTACAAAGTTGGGTGGCATTTAATTTTGCAACAAGAATATATTGGTGTAAATGCTATCTAAGCTTCTGCGAATCGTGTGTCTATAATATATATGAAATAAGTAGCTCCTTCTTGAAACACCATTTTTTCTTTCTGTGCGTAAACAGGATCAATCAAACAGACCAGATGATGAGAAAGATTCAAAAAACGAATCTAAGTCTCAAACAGATTCAGTGCGCAGCTCAAAATATTCTGGATTTCCTCCCACTTCTCCGTCAAATGACTCAGCGGCAGGCAGGCACGCTAAGAGGCAGAATTCCAGGGGGGAGGTACGTATTGTTTTCTTATCTCAGCAAAAACCTTAAAGTTGCTATTATCAGGATTTTTGAAAGGTTAAGGACTATACATTTAAATGTGTTACAATTTGGATAAGCGCCTTGTTTTCCTTTAACCTTGTATCTTTTCAACGTATGCTGTTGCTTACTGTATATTCAAGTGTATGACTATGTACGTGAGTTCTTGGGGTCTGCTAATAATGAAAGTGCTCTTGTGCAACATTCTATCGGGCGCTCATATCATTTAGATAAAATAATGATATGTACAGGTATATATGAATGCAAGAAACTGTAGTTTGGTTTTGAACTTCAGTCAGAATAAATGCACAGATTTCGTGCGGAGTATAACTAATAGAGTGTATATACTCATCTAGTCAATTTATAAGAAATCGTTTGCATCACTACTAGAGACTCTAAATTGTTTCCAATAACAGGGAACTACTGCACTGTCAAAGCTAACAAGTCGGCTTAACTTTCTCAAAGAAAAGAGGACTCAGATTACATCTGATGTCCAAAATTCAGACAAAGGGCGCTCTCATGGTCAACCTGCTCAAAATTCTGAGAGTCATTCATCGGAAAAATCCAGAGGATCGGACCATATAGACCAAAATTCAGATAAAGGGGTATCAACAGAAGGTTCATCCACGGATCGGGTTAGAAGATCCGATACCCATGGGACCCCAAATCTGGAAAGAGGAAAATCAGAACATATTGAAAAAGGTCGACATGTAGCTCCTGCAAGGACAATGTCAAGATGATGACCGGTGCTTGCTTTTTCCATCTTTTTTCATGTCCCCTCATCCTTTTGAAGACAGTAGAGCAGTGAGCGACAGGGAAGCAGCTTTATGAATGTAGCCCTTGATGGGAATCTACAAGATGGTGTAAGCAATGCTCAAGGGAAGCTAAGCACTTAGCCTACAATGATCTTTCAGAACTGATGCTGGTTTAATATATTGGAATCTTAATAGTTTGTTTTGGCTGGTTTAGGAATGAAGTAGGGTGATTGTACTTTAGGTTTGTATGTTGAATACAAGATTTATTTGTTAACATCTAGCCTGATTTAGTCGAGCCCTCTAAGGTTGTAACGTAATCCTAATTTTAAGCCTAGGGAGCTTGAGTAACCTGGCAATTTTTATAAAATCATTGTTCAAATGTAATGAGGATGAGACTTTTTCAACTTTTTATGTCACCTACAAACACGCACACACACAAGGCCAGACATTAGTCATGGTATTGGTACAGCTTCTGCATTGAAGTTTTCTAGTTAACATACATGCAGATTCATACAAAAAGATTTGGAAATAGAAGCTGAAATAGTAATACTAGTTACAAAGTTCTCGAGCAATACCCAAACGAGAATTTGCAACATCAAACATAATCCTTAAATTCTGTTGCTGCAAATTTGCTATTACATTCACCACAGCATTCACATTATTTGGTGATGCTGCCATTGCCAAACACACTGTTGTTCCCGCACTACTGTGTATTAAACTGTTCTCCATTGGCAGCACCAAGTCCATTCCAGTAAATCGGAACGTTATGGAAGGTGCAACATCCTCATTTGTTGCTGCAAAACATGTGTCAAATGCTCCTAATGAGCTAAAGGGACCTTTTGTTTGTTTCCTGAACTCATCCCTTATGGCAGTGTAAACAGGTTGGGCAAATCGGGTTATAACAGTGCCAGAATCTATAATGGTTCCTGCACCGGTGTTTGGGTCGAATGCTAGGAGCTCTGGAGCAATGGGTACACTGACCCGTCCCACATTTATACCGGTAAGGTTTACATAGTATAGTGATGGACGGTGTGGATTTTTCAAAAGCGGGGTGGTTTTGATGTTTTTGGGTTGTCCCAGAGGGCCTAGTTTAAGTGAACCAGAGAAGTAATATGATTTGAAACTTGGTAAACAATATGAGAATACACCCGAATAAAGTGATCCAGTTTGCGAAAGAAGTGACATGGGTCCTCGGCCTAAGCCCAATAAACCTTGGGGAGGAACTGATTTACCAGAAACTTCATTGATGCATCCGAATGCATAATTTGGAATGGCGTCGTTACCTAAACCAATAGAATCGTAGGAAAGTGTGGCGGAGAATGATGAATCTCCGCCATATGACTGGTTAAAAAGACATGTACCTGTGCCTGATGCAGGACAAGAAAGTCCGCGGACTTGGGTACATTCAGGCACAGAACAATCCAACGGAACGTACGTAGAAGATCCATTGGGTGAAAATATGGTGGATGTACATTGGGTACATCCTGTACATGGTATCCATGCAGCATCATTACTGGTATCCAAGACCATGAACATGAGTTGGCCTGGGGTACCTACTTTAACTCGGGCCACATAGTTTCCTATGTTCAATGCATTTTGGCCAGAGGCAACAGGAACTTTGGTGGGCTTCAAGCCTGCAAGGCTCGATAAGTAAGCGAGCCTTTGTTGGTCTCTTGAGGCCATGTCTAAGACTGTGTTAACCCAAGATGAGGAAGGTTTTGGTGCATTGAAAGGTGAGCATTTCCCATAAATGTGAACAATCGAAATTTCAGATTTCGAGTTGGAGGAAGAACAAACATCAGAAGCAATGGCTGTTGTAGATAAAAGAAGAGTGTAGATGAAGGTTAGAAGAATGGTGCAGTCCTTAAATGAACTCATTATATAACTCAACCAAACCTAGTTTAAGAGAATTTAGAAGTATGGGATGATTTTTATGAGCAATGCAATGAACACATATATATAAGCTAAAGGGGATAAAGAAGTACACAAGCATCCATGACTAGTGTTTGATTTATATTATTGATAGCTTCAGTGAAGTAGGTTACATTGTAGCATCAAGGGGGATTGGTGTTCAGATAACGAACTGGTTGGAATTATGGGTGGACCATGCAAATTTTTGGGAGCTTGTAGCAGTTGGGTTTTAGCTATATGGCTCACAGAATATGGTTTACAACTTACAAGGGTCAGTTTGATTCCTTGAGGTAAATACAATTTTCTTTTATGTGTAGAAATATATGCATCTTCCAAGTTTCTTTTTCCATGTAGTAAAACGCATTGGAGCAAATTTTAGAGATGCCTTAAATGGTGTCATAAATCAAAATTTAAAGTAAATGAGTAAAAAGAAAGTTCCAATAGTATTTTAAGTGTGCCTTAAAATGTTAGGACATCTATTATTTATTATATTTTTGAGGCTGTCTTAATCTAGTCTTTTCACTTTTAACATAAAAAATATATATTGTTCTCTCTCTTTCATATACTTCATTTTCCTTCACACCATAATTACATTGCAAATATATTAATATCATAATAATTGGGCATGAATATAAGACTTGTTATTGGAGTTCATGTATACAAATAATGTCCTAACTTACCAAGATATAATATTTTATAATATATATAGGACATCTAATAAGACCCTCTTGAACTTGCTCTAACATACTCGTCTTGCCAACAAAATTCGAAACGTTAATATCTTGTAAAGGGAGTCAGATAAATACCGAGTGCATTCAAAATTATATCTTATGATATAAAAGTAAACTTCCTGCGTAAAAACGTAAATTACGAGTTGAAATAATGACGTTGAAATCTCATGATTTAAACGATTTCGGCAAACCATGAATTAAAATTCAGAAGGACATGAAGTTATCCAGAAAACAGGGATGAGGAAAAGTGGAATAATATGATTGCATGTACAGACGTACTCGTGAACAAAAAGCAAGTTGATGAGGTGGGTTTTTGGTAAGGTTGGTCATGTGTTGTTAGTATCGGCTGAAGTTGAAGCAAGCATGTGCATTGCCATAGTAAATTATTGTGTAAATTTATATTATTGCTAAATGTAAATTTATATTATTAAAATTATAATAATGAAATATTGAACTTAGAGAAAGCTGAATAAACAACTTTAACCTAGTTTTATCATTAAATATTAATTTATAATCAACTACAGCTTTTTAATGCTTGCATGCTGTGTTCTAAAACTGATTAACCGATTAATCGAAAATGTGGTCGAAGTACACTTTTTTGAAAAATGTGGTCGACTAATCGAAAATGTGGTCTAAGTAAACTTTTTTGAAAAATCGGTCGAGATGGGATTAAGCAGTCGAATCGGGTCAAAAATTGGCCAATTTGGTAAAAATTTAAAAAAAAATCAAAAAAGTTTCAAAAAATGAATTTTGTTAGAAAATTTAAAATTCAAAAAAATAAATCATGTATTACTTTATTAATTTTGTGTTTGATGACTCAATCACGAGGGTATTATATATTGCGAGAGCACTACTAAGCGGTAAGTACTGGTCATCATCAGTTATAAATCACTTGAATATTACGTATAACAAGTGTTTTGTAGATTTTTGTTATAAATTTTACCACGTAGATACCGATATTAAAAATCATATATAATATTTTTTGTAAATCATATAGCAACTTGAAGTTTAAATAGAATTATAGATTATTATTTATTAAATTAAATTAATTTCAATTAATTTTTTAATTAATTAATTAATTTAAATAATCATCAATTATTCGATTAATCACCGAAAAGTCACTCGGCCTGTTAATGCCAATTTCCCTAGTTTAAAACACCGGTTACAAGTTGTACTATCTTTTAGCAATTGGCAGGGGCACTAAAGTGACCACACTTTTTTTTTTTTTTTTTTAAATTAACAAACAAAAAGAAACAAAGACAAAATAAAAATACGGAACGGGGCCAGCTCTAGTTTTTGGAAGCTTATGACGGGGCGGGTCAACCACGAGAATCCGGTCGGTCACGGGCACACTCACACAAACAACTTCCAGCTGAACCGGACCCACCTCCTCAATTTATTTACTACTGCTGTATCTTCAAGTCCACCAAAAGTCAGTTTATTTCAGTCAATAATATCACATTTTAATATTGCAATTTGTGTTACTATATTATATTGAATGGAAGTTTAATAATAGTGATGGCCTAATAAACCGAATATGCAGAAGTATTTTACTGACAATCAAGTGATGGCGTTGGGATTATAAATAAAATCATGTACAGACATAAGATCAACTAGTATGAATTTCCAAAAATTGGAATTTAGAAATTTTAGTTATTATTTTAAATCATTGTATAAAATTAAGGAATCTGGGTGTAATTGAATTTTGAGACCTCATTAAGATTAATAATTTATATTTTAAATTAAAATAATAATGACCAAAAAAGTTTACCTCATACTGTCATTTAAAAAGGCCCAAAAGAAACTCACGAGACTTTCTATTCAGTTGAGATGAGTCTACCAGAATTTGTGGCAGTCCAATTCGTTAATCCTTTTGGGACCAGAATGTCAGATTGATTTGTTGTATGTGTCATGTCATCTATACTACTACAGAATCCAGTATACATCTTTCGGCAATAAGATGTACTCGTTCTTTCATTTTACTTCTTTTTTTCATTTTTATACGCTTATTAAAAACATATGAACTTAATATTATATTTTTACTTATACTTATTATAAATGTACAAATTTTATAAGAATATAAGACTTTCATCATTTCTCATTTATCGTTATACAATTTTCAAAATGGATAATTTTAAAATAATATTACTCCCTCCGTCCCTCTGATCTGTATACATGTTTTTTTCAATGTTCGGCACGCATTTTAAGACGAATATAAAGTATATTTCCGTAATTTATTTTTGAAACTTTCTTTTTTTGAATTAAACTTCAAATGTCAAATTTTTATTTAGAAGAAAAAAAAATTAAAAATATTTTATGAAACTATGTTATAAATAAGCGTTAAAATGCATGCCGAGCTACCGAACCCCAATGTATACTATTCATGGGACTGAGAGAGTAACGTATTAGCATTAAAAGTTAGAAATTTTCATGTATTACAGATACAAGAGACATTATTACGGGAATGGGAGTATTGTACTAGTCTCTTTTAAAAATATAATTTTACTATTGTCTTTTAAAAATATGATGTATTAAAATAGTTAGTTAAATTAAATAATAAATCTTACTTTTATCTAGGATATTAATGTTATATATAAATAAAGTAATTTACATTAGAAATGATGAAATAAAAGGATGCATTTGAAATTTTATTCATTAAAATATATTGAATGTTGAGATGGTCAACTATTATGTGACAAAAAGAACTCTTCAAAAACAAATCTATTATATATATAATAGAGCAACTAGGGGGTTGGGTGAGACAATTTATTCAATATCAAATTACAATTATGCCCTCCAAGCCGTAAAATTACATTTAACCCATATCCTAATTATTTCA
>PHNY01025238.1:2309-16090 GCA_003724115.2 Anethum foeniculum | reverse complement strand
TATCTAAATTTTTAAAGATATATATGATATAATGTTGAAAGTTTTAAACATATTTATATATAGCAAATGTCGAACTTTCATGTATATAAGAAAAACAATTGAACAAATTTTGGATCATTAGCTTCACGAGACATACTTCTTGGAGAATATTAATCTCAGATTACATACTTCCGTCAAGATCAATTATCATATAACTAATTTATCGCACTTTTAGCAAATAAATTCATCGTATATTTTTTAAAAAAATATTAGCAATTTATTCGTATTTTGAACATGCCCGTGCCTTCCACGGGCTATAGAACTAGTTATTTACTAAATACCAACTTTTCACTTCATATTTAATGAGAATTATCACATCTTCTTTCGTCATGAATGTGTTTTCAGTAAATGAAAGAAAAATTGTGATTAAGAAAAGCCATGTATTTGGATATAAATTAGTGAAATAATATTTATCGAACAGTACAGAACAAATAGCACTTGTCCGCAAAACTCAAGTATTTCTTCGGCTAATGTACTAACTATGTAATGTAAATATGTTTTTTACTAAATATTGTGTTTTTCAAAATAATTTGTGTACTATTTTCAGTTTTACCAAATGTATAAAAGAAATTAGAGGAGCTATGTTTTCATGAAATCAGGTGGAGTTGTGGGTTGAAAATCTCCTGGTTCCCCAATATTATCGTAAGGTCTATCTCAGCCAGATTACGATCTAAATGCGGTCTATTTCATATCCATTTTCTTTGCTATATATAGATAAAAAAAAATCTTCCCATTTGTTAATTTTGTGACAATTAGCGAAGATCACAATCACACATCAACATTCTCATTGTCTCCTTGTAAATTGTTTTTTGTTTTATTATTAGATTTTAACAACTTAGTAGTCCAATTCAATTTTCTTTGGTTAGAAAATAATAATCCAATCTTTCACCTCCATGATCACGCGAAGAAGCTACTTATAGATGTACTTATGCCTCTATTTTGTCTTTAGTTGAGAAATCTTAGATAATTACTTCAATGATATAAAATAATAATTTTAAATATTACAAGACCTCCTCTCCTTAATAAGTCCTACACTTCTATGTAAACATGTAACCCTTCACACCAGCTTTTCAAAAAATTTGTAGCTTTTATTTTAATATTACATATAAAGTTTACAAATATTTTCAATATTTTCAGTGCTCACAAAAAATAATTCAACTGTTAAGATGTTATCTCTTATCATCATGTATTCGAGTCTCCGTTATCTCTAAGAATTTTAAAAACAAATACTTATTTGTAAAGCATATAAACCAAGTTATTCTGAAAAGAAAAAACCGCGCTTGGTACATTACTATTCTAAATCCATAGTCTCACCAATTTCATAAATCTTTAAACCTGTAATTTTAAAAAAAGAAAAAGAAAAACCTTACTCAAGTATGTTTAGAATGAAGGGCATATATATTGCTAAAATAGTATAATTTGTGGTTTAGTTAACGGTTATCTCCTTATTTTTTGTTATCCTTTTCGATCATAATTGTTTAATCTTTTTAATCAAATGAAGAGAACTGTTAGGTTGTGTTCAAATTGGGTAAAATGGAAGGATAAAATGAAATGAATTTTGTAATTTTTTTTGAGAAAATTGGATAAAGTACTTATAATTTTCATTCTTTCTTTAAGTTCTTTAAAAATAATTTAAACTAAACTTCTGATCATGTATTTTGCGAGGAATGTTCTATTCTCTTTTTTCGTCATTTTTCATACGATCTTTATCCTAGATAATTTCAACTTCCTTATTTTTGTTCTTTGTACTCTCATACGTACTCATTTTTCTGTATATTTTTTCTTATTTTTGTTTGTTGTACTCTCATACATACTCATTTCTCTGTATATTTTTTGTTTGTAACTTTTCATTACATCTTTTCCCCATTCCATTCTCAGCAAGTAAACACAACTTCAAATCTAATACTAAAAGAATATATTGTTCTAAATTCTCAAATTCAAATTTCGCTAATAAAATATTAAATTAAGTATTTTTATTTTTAGAGATATAAACAAAGATACATGATACAATATCTCATCAACAACATGTCATTTTATACTATTTGATCTTACTGAAAATCATATACATTGAGAATAAGTTTATAATTATATAATTACTAATTTGTAATGGTTAATTACTTAAATTAGAATTTTATTAAAATTATATATAATTAACTATATATTTACAAGAGATGGCACATATTGTAAGTTAGTGGTCAAATTAAGTGATTGTTGCAGTATATTGTATCGCGAAACTTTTTTATGGATCGTAAGCTAGTGTATATTTAAATTTTTGCACGGGTTATAAGTTGATATATACATGTATCATTAAAATTTCCCGCGATATAATATATTATTATAACAATCGTTTCTTCCTAATCATAATATACTATAACAATTATTTCTTCTGAAGTATTCAGTATGCTCAACAATTATTTGTTCAGAATCATCTCCAATCTCCCATTGTGCAAACATAATATAAAATGACAATCAAAGACAAAATTCGCAACGGAACAATTCGATCGAACCTTGAATTCTATATGGTCGTAAAAGACATATATTCTGGATGGACAGTTCTTTTTAGTACGGTATGATGCAAAAACATCTCCAATAAATATTCAAAAATAGGTTCATATTCTTCAACAAATGTAATTATCACATATGGTTGTTTTGCAACAGCACAAAGTGGGATGAACCACTTGTGACATAGATTATGAGAATCGGATGTGTATGCACGCTCGAATGATCAAATCCCTAATACGTACCTAGCGTTTTTAATAATATCTATATATGTCAACTTCAGAATCCTTCTTTTTCTTCCTAATAATCCTTCCTAATACTATTAGTACGTAATGAGGTCAACTTTAAGCTACTTAGAGGGGTATATATTGGCTTGCGACTTGAAATCTATGATAGATTTTTTATTTTTATAGCTAACTTATATGTTGCACTAGATAAAATGTATATACAAATTCAACCTCGTGCATTATGATTACTTGTAATCCTATCCTCATAATAATCCACTGATAATTTGTTCCTTTTACTTGGCCGTGCTCTCTCTGTATTTGCACCCATTTTTATCCACGTCAAGCCAAGTCCCCAATATTACTAGAATTGTATGTCTTAATCATATGATCTTATGCTGTAATAGACTGATACCAAATATATATGTACTTTACTAAGTTATGGAAAGCTTTGTTTAGGTTATCCGGTCTAACATGAACTGATGATTAGTGATCTCGTCCTACATAGTTATAGTGATTAGGAGGACTATACTTAATTCTAATTATAGTGATTAGGACACTGAACTTCTACTGCAATTTAAGTTTTCTTCAGTTAACCAATTTCGTTTTCATGTCCAAGTTCAGATCTGGCATGGCACAGACACAGTTCAAACTCTAAACATATACGATATACCGACTGAGATTTTAAGTAAAAAACTAAACCAAAATTTAATGAGAAAAAGTTAATTGAACTGCAGAAATATATAGAGATAATCTGTCATTTAGCAGAGTATAGCAAAGTCTTAGATAAGTTACTGAGAGTCCACAACCATTCAACTTGTTGTTTGACTTCCCTACTAGAAGACGACATGTGGCAGTGGCAGTGGCAGTGGCAGTGGCAGGCTCAAATCTTTTGATTTGTCTCAACTCTCAAGTTGTACGAGTTGCACGTGTATATAAAGCCTCCAAACCACCCTTAGTTTGGCTAAAAATAAGAGGATTTCTCTGTTGCGCAAAAATAATACTCAGTCTTGTGCTGCGTTCTATACACGTTATTATTCTATATGGTCAGTCTCGAGTTGCAGCAATACTTTAGTTAGATCAAAGAGAATATTGATATGCATGTATAGACTTATTTGCTCATCAGTTCCTTAATCAACACAATATTTTATCTTTCTTTCACTCATCGACTTGTATTGATTAGTCAAATATTTTCAGATAATGACAATGTCCATGCTTATCAGCAAACCAACTCACCCCTTTCTCCAAATTCGGGCCGGCAACTCTCGTCACAGTTCCAGGCTACTACCATCTAAAGACAAGGTGGTGGTTGTTATGGGAGCCACTGGTACTGGAAAGTCGAGACTCTCCATCGATCTAGCTACTCGATTTCATGGGGAGGTGGTTAATTCCGATAAAATGCAAGTTTATGAAGGTTTAGACGTAATTACAAACAGAATTACAGCTGAAGAGAGTTGTGGTGTGCCACACCACCTCTTGGGGATAATGCATCCTTCTGCAGACTTTACATGCACAGATTTTTGTAACATGGCTTCCCTGGCTGTGGCTTCCATTGTAGATCGCCAGAAACTTCCCATCATCGCTGGAGGGTCAAATTCTTATATAGAGGCACTCATTGACAATGAAATTTCTGGATTTCGATTAAAGCATGACTGTTGTTACCTTTGGGTGGATGTCCCGATGACAGTGCTCCATCAAATTATATCAGACCGTGCTGATCAGATGGTTGAGAAGGGGATGGTAGATGAAGCCAGGCAAATGTTCAACCCAAATGCTGATTATTCAACGGGCATAAGGAGAGCCATTGGGGTTCCTGAGTTTGATAACTACTTTCGACTAGAGGCACGTGTGAATGAAGAAACTCGAGAAAAGCTGCTGCAAGAAGCTATATATCAAGTGAAGATCAACAGTTGCAAATTGGCTTGTCGCCAGCAAGACAAGATATTACGGCTGAGGAATGACAAGGGATGGGATATTCAAAGGCTTGATGCAACTGACGTTTTCTTAAAGTATGGCAAGGAGTCCAATAAGGCTTGGAAGGAGCTAGTGCTAAAACCAAGTACGGAAATCATTAGTCGATTTCTTAACAGTTCTGGCCCGAAGTTACACAATAGTGGAACAACACTGACGGCCATGGCCACTTCAACTTGGTAAAAACAAGCCCTATGTGTTAATAATGCAATAACATCAGAAAGTTCTAGCTTTATGGACAAATTACTTTGCAGCTATCATGCTGTAATGTTTCTTTCTAGTGCAATCCATTCCTGAGGAACTCATGGTCATGTAAACCTCTTGAGGATTCCTCAAAGATGCAAGTCCTATTACATGCATATAAAAGATTCATGCACAAGCAAGAACCATGTGATCATGTGATCATGCTCACTTCAGCATGGTTGGACAATAAACTTTATATATTGTACAACTACGGATTAGTCTTAGAGTGAAATAATGTACCGAGACAGTGACCGCTGTTCTTTAAGTTAGAGATGAGCATAGAATAAAAATTCGCTTTCAGTCACTATCTTGTCTCTTCCTAGACTACTTATGGTCTTAATCAGAATATAATTCTATTCATACTTTCATAGCATCTTTTCTCGTATTTAGCTACAATTTTAATGCCTAAAATTACGTAAAAATAAAGTAAAAAATTTACACACACAAGAGGTCTCTGGTCGTCTCTTTTGTTTAAAGGGACAAGGATAAAAGGTCATGAGCACCAGCTGTAATTTAACAATATTAGTACCGAAACTAATTGGTTATTCTAATCTGTATAAAAAACAGAACATTTTGAGAGAGTTGAATCTGACTCCACAGAGCTTAAGATTACAAAGGGACGAAACAGAACTTGGTCTTACAGATCCTAGACATAATCAGACAGTAAGTAAAACTATTTATCCCTCCAAGAAAGATACTTTCTACTCTAACATTAGCCGGCCCGGGCATGTATAAGCAATGTTGCATGACGGATCAGTGATAACATTGTATGTGTGGGCAGGTTTGGAAAGGAAGACGGGCAAGTAAACCAGCATGTTGCAAACACACTCGTTGTCTATTGCCCGTACCCAGTGGCAGCATTCTTGTTCTTCAGGTGTTTGACTGTGCACCTCGTGACTGTGACTGTGGCTGTGTCTGTGTCTATGTCTGTGCGATGGTGAGGGAGGAGAATCGGGTGAAGGAGACGGATGATCTAGTGACAGCAGGGATGGAGGGGATGGAGGAGGGAGTGTATAAATTGGAATCATTGAACATGCACTAGATGCCACTGCAATCTGAACATTACACCACGGAGTAGGTAATATAGGAGCTAAAGGTGGCCTAAGTGTTTGCCTTCTCGGAAGGCACTCAATCTTAGGGTTCATAACCAGGAATAACAAAAAAGATGTTAACTTAAAGTTGCAAGCTTTAAAATCCATGCTTGTTACCAATTTTAGTTGTTTAGAAGGTCATCCTTTTACATTTATACTGGTGTTATTTTATAGACTAGATCATAAGACATGTGTGATTGTATCTAGTTAGGTATTCTAACAGGTTCATAGTTAGTAGAATAAGAACCTGAATGACAGAGTGGGGGAAGTGTGATAGCTAATTGTTTACAGAGATTATTAGGTATAAATTGGTTTGAGCTCCATTTATTTTGTGTGAGGGAGTGTTTGTTGCTCACTTATAATTTGATGCACATTGTGGTAGAAGTGCAACTTTTTTCTGATCTCAATTTAATTAAGAACAATAAACTTTTTTCTCAGATTTAAACTACCCATAGTTAGATAACTAAGATCAATTATAAAGTGCAATTCAAATTCGCAAGATTTACTATGGATATTGAGTTTATGTAAACTAAAATAAATGAATAAACAATATCACTTATAAGTTATAAGAAACATAGTTCAGAAGCTTCCAAGACATTAAGACCTGCATTGATATTTACAATTGTATAATTATAACATAAGCACATCACTAACCTCTCACTGTATCTCTAACAGTGTCTTCTTTTTCGCATGCAGGTACATGATCTAGAATTTATCCTATGAAGTCTCAATCCCTCAAACTTCTGTCAAACCCAACAAGTAGAATAAGCTTGTTCCAAAGTTTCTGCCAGAAACACGCCACAGGCTAAGCACTAGCCAAGATAAGACATAATTTAAAAAATAACTCAATTTTACTGGTTTTTAAAGGGGCCCTGTAAAATTAGATCAATCAAGATGTTTAAAAATGTCCCTGAGTCTTGCTTGGTTAGTAAAAGAAAGCACGGGAAAATATGGAAAAAAATGAATTGTTTTCATATTATGTTTATGTTACTAGAGGAGGCTTCTAGATTCTACTCCCTCTTGTCTATTACATAATTTTTTTCAATCTAATTTTAGTTGTTTTGACCATATAGTTAAAATTAAAATTGTTAAAATTTTCTTTTTTGAATGAAAATAAAATATTATAATTTTCATTTAAAAAAGAAAAATTAAAGAATATTTATTTTTAGTGTGTGATCAAAACACCTAAAAATTAGGTGCAACAAAGTCAAACGCCTTACATAATGGACCAGAGGGAGTAGAAGACTTTAATTGCTGGAGCAACTGCTGTCAGAAAGAGTGAAAGAAAATTTAGTCAAAATACGACATCCCCCAGTAACAGAATAAGATTGCATAATCTTACGGATAAACCTGCAGGTAGCAACTGATTAGGCTAAGGATGACATATCAAAGACTGCAGAATTAAGAAATAGTTCTCTCAAAGTCTATAGTCCAGTTTAAATGATTTTAATATATCGGTTCATTGCCAAGGCTTAAGACAATCAAATTCCAAAACCACGGCATGGATATTCAGGTGCATGTTGATTATGTTAATCAAATATTTCCTTTCCACAAGTTAGTACTCTGTCAAGCCACCCCCACTCCAAGAAAAAACCACACACTGTTTATTTGTATCATTTTGAACTGTTTATAATACTTTTTGTTGTTTAAGAAGATATATAAATTCTTATGCAACTATCTCAGCTCTGCTTCCGAATGGTCCTCAAAATACAGTTTTATAATATACAGCACAACATAAAACCTTACCTCAGAAATCATCATAGTACCTTACATTAAATAGCTGAGGAATGCATTGCCCCTCCCAGAAAATAACCATCTCGGCTGACAAGCTGACAGTTTGAGATAATTCAGAAAAGCTTTAAAAAGCCATTTGGTACGAGATACAGGTTTGATCTAACAGTGTCAGTATAAGGCTGCACATAACAATACTTCAAAATCATGAAGTTAGAAGCAAATATTACCATTAGATGCTAATTACTTGCCAATATACAAAAATCACAACCTATATGCTGATAAGAATCTCTTCAATTCAATTCACCGGTAACCCATACAGAATCTAGTCTTGAACATTTACCTTTTCTAAGAATCGAACTTATGTACATTAAGTTGCAATACTGAAGTCACTCTTCAAGCTATGACCTGGTTGGCTGGTTATATACCTATTGTCACTGTAGTTCAGAAAATGAACACCGTAGTTCAGAAAATGAAGTAGTAAACCGTATTGCTTAATCAGCAAAAGGAAACACCAAACATAGTAAACCAGATGATGCAGTTCACCACACAAAATTTAACAACTAACATATATATCTAAACATTAAAATACAGTATGGATAAATTATAAACATATATAGTTATTACTCTGCCGCTTAAGTATAAACCTGTAGGAAATCATGACTTCCTACTATTAGCTTCGGCCTTCACAAAAACTCATCCCCGACTGAAAATAGATCTAGAACTTCAACTACATTTTATGCCAAAAAATTGTAACATAAAAAAAAGTAATGTTTATGAAGTTGATTTCCATCAATTGTACGTGTAGTAAAGTACTGTTCCAGAAGTTTGTGTTCTTTGCAAGAGATCCACAAAACATAAGCATCACACGTTGTATTGTATCTGTATGCCATTAAGGGCAGACACCCAAGGATAAATGGATAATGCATTTATACTAGTTAAAAAATTAACTGCTTTGTGTTTATTTATACACATATGCATGTGTGTGCACGCACTTGCGTGCAGGAGTGCTACCTCGTTATGAATATGAAGCCATATATATCAGAAAGCAAACATGTGCAGGGCAATTACTGATAAATTATAGATCTATTTCTATTATTCGTTAGGCCTATATACGTAACTTTACAAGTATATTAGTAGCCCACTATCCTGGTAACGAAGTTTAATCTAATATAAGTATAAAGTTGAACACAGTTATCCGTACTATTCTCTAAAGAATATATCTCACTAATCCGGAAGTAATTTGTGTTTACCTATATCTACACTACCATTCAGAATAATTTTGTACAATATCTAAACTGAGGGTTTGTCTAATACAACTCTGAAGTTCAAACACACAGTTAGCAGTATAAGTCTGCAAATTAATATTTAAAAAAAAAAAAAAGTATGAATTGGTCATTTATTGTATTTATATATAAATCAATACTACCTCTCATAATAGATATTTTCTACAAATTCAATGTGAAAAGCCTACATGCCTACATGGGCCAAATCATGAATATCAAAGGAAAATAAACGTTGTTAAAGCTATTCATCGCAATATATATAAGGTTAAAAAAATTTATTTACCTACAGTAACATTTACAATAACTATCCAACAGTTTTATAAAAAAGACGTAAGATGCAAATTATATATGACAATAATCATTTACTTTAAAAAGTACAAACAATACGCTGAAGTTTGACTTGGGTGGTAATGGGAAGGACTTGGAGAATGTAGAAGTACAACTACCAATTACTATAAGACATACAGAAAATTTATAGATAACTACAATAAAATCCACATCCTTCATTTACTGGTATCAAGCCAGTAGACATGTAGGGAAATTACAATTATTGACATAGTCCCCAGTTAGTATTTCTTTCATTCTTCACTGCAAGCTGCTAATTGAAAATTATCAAAACCAAAACAAGAGGACAAACAAAGAAAGGGAAGAATATTCAAATGTCAACATGTAATATATACATAAACACGGGAGATGATGAATACAGAATAAAAATAGTTTCCTACACAAATCTGGTTCTTCGCCAAATATATAGAAAGGAGTTTAAAATCTCACTGATGCAAGATGACTAAAGAGTGTATAGTTCGGAATTTAGGGCACATTATGACCCCTTACAATTGCAGAGTGACAATTACATAAGCACCTAAAAAAACTATGGGAAGACAGATCGCCTGAAACTAGAACCTCTGATTAAAGGGACAAGAACACTGTCTTGTACTTGATAATTTAAGAGGCTTGTAATATGTTTAAAACTAATAATTAGCAAGATATACTGATATTTGACAGACTAGTGGAAGCACATGACACGCAGACCAACAAACACGTGTCTAGTTAGACTCGGACTATGCAAGTACATACGGAAGATGTTAAAATCATATTAATACTGGGTAAACTCATACTATGTGAAACAAGTCTTACAATCACATAGACTCTTCTATATTCGCATTCCAAGACAGTGTGTTATTTAAGATCATCTAGTTCTTGACAGATAGTCTAATGAGATAGGATGATCATGGATTAATTTGGTCCCGTTAACAGTACGCAGGATACCTATTTTCGCAACACCATACCAGTCTGCAATCTGCAACCTTTATAATAGACCAGCGATTATCTGGTTTGCAATTTAAACTGATTTGAGAATCTACAGGAAAGGAAAAAAAAAAAAAAGACAAAGATTTTGCTTTCACTAGTGGTTCTCCTTTCATGTGTTTGGTCTATAGCCTTTACTCAAAATGTACCAAAACTTTGTGTCATGTTTGTACATGTATAAGAAAAGACTAGCAACTTCAGATAAAAAAGATCTTGCTTTTACTCGTGAGAGTGCAGTTCACAGTCCCTTACTGCCACCAGCTCCATGTCTTTCTGAATGGCTTCTCTTTGTACTCTCAACTGCTCTGCCCTGTTCCGTTGTCCCTCTTCCAACAGCTCAACAAACTTATCTTTGATCTCCAGAAGCGGATCGCGGTCAATCAACTGGTCCTCCTTGTAAGCTTCCCTAAGCATAGCTGTCTTAATTCCACCTTTCAACGACATATAAAAAATTCCCGAATGCCTTGTGAACACAGTCGAAAATGCATTAGAAAACCTATACTCTTCGCAAAATTTCCCCAATATTGGGACAGGTATCCTCTTATAAAGAGAAAGTGAAAGCAGCTCATGGAAAACCCCAACCGTCCTCTTTTCCATTTCACGTGACGCTTGATCCAAATTCGACGCATCTTCATACGGCGATATATACGGAAGCTCCATCCAATCCCTAATCCACTCTCTCATCTCTTTCCTCAAAAAGAATCCTGGTGGAAGCTTCACATTAAAACCCGGCCTAACCCTTACCCCCGTCATACTCTCCTCCTCCTTCGCCTTCCTCTCAATCACCGATTCCGCAAACTCCTCATTCCACGAAACCAACTCCAAAAACGACTTCCCCTCCCCCGGACTCCCAACTAACCTAAAATACTCCGGATACTTCGGCACCAAACTCACCAACAAATCATTCGGAAACCCAAACTCCCTCTTCACATGTACCAATTTATCCGCACTAACCACCTTATCCTTCGCCATCATCAACAACTTACACAATTTCCTCACAACAAGCCTCTCATTCTCGACATTAATCCTCTCCTCCTCCTCCAAAAACCTCCTCAGCCCTACACTCGGACGAACAAACTTAACCAGTTCCGACTTGGGCTTAATTCTATCCAAATACAAATCAAACAAACTAGGGTTCCTATCCATAAATGTGGTAATCTTAACAGGTAATTTTAGCCTTTCGCGACGCTTTTCTAAGTAACGAAGGGGAATAACTTGGCCTGGTTCATTTAAAACTTCTTTTACGACACGAGCACAGAGTCTCCAGTGTTTATCATTTTCAATTGATTGGTCTAGTTTTTGATCTTTACGCCAAGCTACTTTAAGACTTGAAATTGAAGCAGTGGATTGAAATAAAACCCTAACCCTAGAAATTGTGCATTTGTGATTTGTGTTGAGAATTGATGATAGAGTAATGTAATTGCGAAAGAACATACCTGATTGAATATGTATGTATGTATAGAATTGGATTTGTGTATGCAATGTAGCAGCAGATTTGATTGTTGTGAGAGATTGTATTGGATTTATGCAACAGGGGTTTTCAAACTTCTCCCGGCAAATGTTATGGGTATCGACAATGAAGTTGATTTCTTAAATTTTACTCGCTCCGTCGCAACGGTTTTTTAAGCTGGGGACGAAGTGTTTGGCACGTATTTTAAGATTTATAAAAAATTATAGTTCTATAAATTTTTTTGAAATTTTTTTATTTTCTGTATAAAAATATAATATAAAAATATAATATAAAAATATAATAGTTTAACTTTTATTCAAAAAATGAAAATTTTAAAAATAAATTATGGAACTATATTTTATAAGAGCCTTAAAATATGTGTCGAGTGCACGGTTCCCAATGTAAAGAACATGATGGGACTGAGGGAGTAAATTTTTTTGTTACTACATTCTAAATATTAATACGAATTTTCTGCCATGCACAAAATAAGCGCGCAAATTCATAATTTTAAACTATTTTGATTGGTTCCTTCTTTAGATAGTGGTGGACCTCTGCATTCTCAAAAATTCCACCAATGAAATTGGTCCAAATTTATAAGTTTCAGCGCTTATTATGTGTCCATGGGCACATGGTAGAAAAACCGATATTAATATTACTAGTTAATATTTTTGACAAAACAAATAAATTAATATTGCTAGTTGATATCAAAATACGAATATTAAGATTGTATTATATTAATTTACAATAGAAAAATGTTTAATTAATGGGAGTTACATAACATTAAACGAAATTAAATATGAAGTATGAGAAGATCAATTATAAATTTATAATGCTGTCATTTCGAAGGAGAATTTGAGGTTCGTAGTAGATTGGATAGCAAGAAATTCAAATGACAATTGAAGCTAAAGAAGTGCAATTGATGGTTTAATGAAAGTTCACCGAAATTATAAGGATTCAAGAAGCGTTTAATTGGGTCTAGCGATAGGTGGACATGAGCTGGTTGGTCTCCGTACTCAACCTGACTCGATTATTATTTACAACTAGCATAATAACTCGTGAAAGGTACAGGTTATTTTCTAAAAAAATTTTATGTAGGATTTAATTATGTATATTTAATTAGTTTTTATTGGTAAATTGTGCAAGTCTAACGTATATATGTTATAAATTGATTAACTATTAATGTCTATAATTTACATGTAAGACATTGGAAACCTACAACGTTGCTAATTTAGCTCATTAAAAAAAATTATATATTTTCTTGTTTATGTTATGTAATTTATATTTACTGAATCAGTGCAGCTTGTGTAGTTAGTCGATATTTAAAAAGAGAAAATTAAAGGTTAATTTATAGAATGAAATTGTCTGTATATGTGCAGTAAACTAAAAATTAATACAATTGATGAATTGTATCCAATTGCAAAAGTTGAACGTTAATGTAAGTTGTTTTTTCACGAAAATATGTTAAATTTTTAGATATTGACGTCTAGGTATGTATTATATCATTTAAATGTCATAATCCATGAACTAAAATTGACTTAGACCAAATAAAATGTCTCATGAATTGTCGAAGACACATCGATCATTTCACTAAATAAAATTGTCTCATGAATAGAAACTCTTTGTTGGCTGATATCTATATTCGATTTCCTATAAAAATATTTTTTCTAGAAATATTAAATGTGAGGGTATTTTTGTCATTTCAAACTAAATAAAATGTCTTATGAATTTTCGAGGGTATTTCAGTTATTTCACAGAAAAAAAAGTCATATACGCGCGTGTATTTACATAAATGATAATTTTTTATATTTTAGAGTCATCATGAATAAAATGTCTCATCAATTAAAAGTCTGTGTTGGGCTATTAATAATACTAGCTTAGAACCCGTGCGACGCACGGGCTTTTTTTTAAATATTATATGATATTTTAATATAATTTTAAA
>PHNY01025215.1:20682-49461 GCA_003724115.2 Anethum foeniculum | reverse complement strand
GGGGCTACTCCAATAGAAACTAATTTAAAATAAAAACTAGAAACCAACCCAATCCACAAAAATCAAAACAAGCCCAACCCATTACATCAGTCCAATACGCTGTCATACACACACACCATTATCACCGACATAAATGCCTACTCCATCTCTAATCTTCCATTACAACCGACCAATCACCATGTCAAATCATTCCCACCATTTCCGATCTATTACTCTGTCACCATCTTCAACTTACCTCCGTCCACCATCATCACTTACCTCCAATCTTTCTACTTTCTTTCACCACTTTCATAAATCCCGGCTTCTTCCTTTTTCTTCCTCTTTAATCTTCATTTATTTTACTCTATAATTTCAGTTATATTCAAAGATAACCAAATTTGACCTTCAATCAGTAAGTCATGTTAATATAATCACTAAATTGTATGATGAAAATCACTAATTTATATAACGAGAATCACCGATTATGTTATACAGATCACTAATTTATATCACAACAAGGTGATGCGATTCATTGAAATTTACAGTTTATAGGGGTGATGTATATCTTAATTTTTTAAGCTCATCGGGACCTATAACGGCATAGACGGCTCGCCGGAATTTAAGCAATAACGGTGGTCCAATCTTAAGAATTAGTGCTTGTAGGGGGTGATATATGTAAACATATGTATGTATATTTGCAAATTCATGATTAAAATAGATGGTCGGAAAAACGTAAACATGAGTTGAGGAGGAAGTAAGGTAGATTGGATGGTAAAATCATGGTGATAGTGATACACTGATATATGTATGAATGTTTGTATATATTTTGGGGAAAAGAAAATGACAGAGAGTAGTGATAAAAGGCTGACAGCGGAGACAGTGGGTCAATGATAATTTGATGATAAATTAAATTGTGGAAAAAAACAAATAAGGAACGTGCAGTCCAGATTATGTTATATTTTAGAAAAATTAAGGGCTGAGATCGGTTTCTAGTTTCTATTTTAAAATTGGTTTGTATTTGATCAGTCCCCTATATATATACTAGTTTATATCCCGTGCAATGCACGGGTTGTTTTTAATAAGTTAAACTAATTTTGAAAAGTTGTTGCATTTATAAAAAATATAGGTTCTATTTAGACAAAATATGCTAACATATTTCGGTTAAAAATGATAATTGATTAGTTACTATTAATTATGATACTATCTATTTATTATTTTATTTAATAGAATGACTGAAAATAATATTTCTAGATGTGTATTACAGTTTGGAAAATACAGTATAATGGATTTTTGTTAGTGTGCTTATAAAAGGTAACATGTTTTTATTTTATTTTATTAAATAAAATTGTCCGAGATATTTTTGAAAAATGAGATGTTTTGGTTGGGAAAAATAAGAAAGGTAACGTGCATTTAGTTGAAAAGGGTAATTAAGTAAATAAATAGGCCCTAAAAATAATTAAGTAAGGGTAGTTAAGTAAAAATAACATAAAATAATTGAGTAAGGATAATTAAGTAATTTTAGCAAGTACCGTACTGACCGATCGACCGACTACCAAACTTTCAATGTTCCGTCTATTATAACATAGTACTACCTTACACCCCGTGCGATGCACGGATTTTCTTTAATATTGTATATTTTTTTAATTTAACTTGAATTAAAAAATTTAATATCTTTTATTATAATAATATTATTATTATTTTATTTCATTAAAATATGATTGCTCATGTTATTTTTGGAAAAGAGGATGGTTGGTTGGAAAAATAAAAAAGATCAAATGTTTTAGATGAAAAAGGGTAATTGGTTAGTTATTAATAATTATATTCTTATTATTATTATTTTTTAATTTATTAATTAGACTTGCCCGTGATATTTTTGGAAAAGAGAGATATTTTAGTTACCCGTGATATTTTTGAAAAAAAGTGAAATTTTAGTTGCTCGTGATATAAAAAATGTTAATAGGGTAGTTATTAATAATTATATTATTATTATTATTCTACTTTATTAAATAAACTTACCCGTGATAGAAATTTTCTGAAAAGATAGATATTTTAGTTGCCCGTGATATTTTAGAAAAAAAATATTTTAGCTACCTATGATATTTTTGGAAAAAAAGATGTTTTATCTGGAAAATATAGAATAGCTAAAATGTTTTAGTTAAAAAAAAATAAAAAAGGTACAATTTTGTAGTTAAAAAAAGTAATTGATTTATATATTAATTAGGATAAATATAATTTTAAAATAAATATGATTAGGTAAAGATAGTTTACATGTGATATTTTTGAAAAAAAGTAGTTTTAGTTGGAAAAAATAAAAAAGTTAACGTATTTTAGTTGAAAAAGGTAATTGGTTTATATACTAATTATATGATTAAATAGAAGTTATTAGTAATTATAATATTTTTATTTATTAAATATAATTGATCATGATATTTTTGAAAAAGAAGGCATTTTAGTTGAAAATAAAATAAAAAAGGTAACATGTTGTAGTTGAAAAAAGTAATTGATTTATATACTAATTAGGATAAATATAACTTTAAAATAAATATGATTAGGTAAGGGTAGTTAAGTAAAAAAGTTAATGTTTTTTAATTGAAAAAGGTAATTAGTTTATATACTAATTATGATTATAATAGAAGTTATTAGTAAGGACAATTAAGTAAAAATAACATGAATAATTAAGTAAGGGTAATTAAGTAATTTCAGCAAGTACCATACCGACCGACCGACTACCAAACTTTTAATGTTTCGTCTATTATAATATAGAATAAATAGATAGATAGATAGATAGATATATATATATATTATTATGTTAAAGACAAAACATTGAAAGTTTCGTTGGTAGTCTGGTCACATGTACTTTGGTCATCCAATTCCAAATATAATTTTATTAAAATTAAAACATTCCATAATATTTTTATCATCTTATTCCCAATATAATTTTATTAATAAAAATAAAACATTCTCATAAATAAAATTCAAATCCACAATATAATTATATTTAAAATAAAACAAATATAAGGTAATACGTTTTAATGAAAAGGTAATCTTTTTTAATTAAAAAATGCAATTGTATATCTACTATTATACATATTATTTTATTATTTAATAATTGGAATAAATGATCAAAAACCGAAAACCAAAATTCAACTAAAATTTTTGCTTTTCCAAAAACATCAAACATTTCTTTCCCAAATAACTAACTAATTACCCATTTCTCCTAAAACACTAATTACTTGTTTCAACTAAACATGTCAACTTTTCTATTCCCAACTAAAACATCTCATTTTCCAAAAATATGACGGTCAACTAAAACATCTCTTTTTCCAAAAATATCACGGATAAATCTATTTAATAACATAAAATAATAATATTATAACTACTAATAACTAACCAATTATCTTTTTCAACTAAACATGTCTCACTTTTTATTTTTTATTACTAATAACTACTATTTTAATCTTAATAAGTATAAAAATCAATTATCTTTTCTAACTAGAACACTTTATCTTTTTTATTTTTACCAACTAAAACACATCCTTTTTCAAAAATATCACGAGCATTTCTATTTAATAAATAAAATATTATAATTATTAATAACTACTATTTAAATGATAATTATTATATAAACCAATTACCCTTTTCAACTAAAATACGTTGTATTTTTTAATTTTTTCAAACAAAAACATCTTCTTTTTCCAAAAATATTACGGACAATTTTATTTAATAAAGTAAAATAAATATTATAATTAATAATAACTAACCAATTAACACTTTGCCTTTTATGTTTTAAATACAAGTTTGCTATTTTTTCAAAATAATACGAGCATGTCTATTTAATTTCAGTTTAAATTAAATTTAAAAGCAATATCATATTGAAAAAATCCATGCATCGCACAAGTTATAAGCTAGTGTGTGTGTGTGTGTATATATATATATATTTGTATGTACTCTTTATGGCAAAGTCGCATGCAATTCGTTTTTTTTGTTTTAATTTTAATTGCAGCGGTCATAATGCAATTTCTAATCCTTTTCGTCTATAATTGTGTATCTAGTTTGACATATATTTTTTTATTCTTAGATTCCTTAAACTTGTGTTACTTTAGGGGGTATATGATACCATATATGTTACATATCAAAATAGCCATTTTTGATACCATATATGTTATATATCAAAAGAGCCATTTTTAAAACTCAACTAGTACTTGTTTGTCATGGCACCATGACCTATAACCATAAGCATAAACCATAACCCATAACCATAACACATGCCTATGACTGAGAAGTCTAAAATTACAGCCTATAACCATAACACATGCCATGACTGAGAAGTCTAAAATCACAACATATTGTCAGCCATATACAAAAATATAACCCAAAATCACATTCATCAAAATAAATGGAGACAACTACAATCTATAAGGAGTATACACAAGAACAACTTTTTGGAGGTACAAAAGAAGATGATAAAGAAGTTCAATGCGAGAGGCTACTACCCAGGAGCATGAAGATGATAATTTGTTTAGACGACAATTAAATATCAAAGAGCATTTGTTCATTTTTAGGTGTGTTGGTGTATGTGTATAGGCTAGGTTTACAGGTGTCTACATGATGAACAAAATATAACGTGAATACATATATATATTATTATAATCATCTGGATGGCCTTTATATAAGCCAATACATAACAAAAATATTTTATCTCCTAAAAACACTACAATTATAATTCAAAAATATTCAAAACTAAATCACACATAACAATCAACTATTATCCTAAAGATTTGGTAGACATCTAACCAATTATTAAAATATGTTTAAATTTAAATATCAAAACATAACTCTAACACTCATCCTTGCTTTAATATTTTAATTGTCATCAAAATAAATTGTCATCTTCATGCTCCCGGGTGGTAGCCTCTCTTTTCTTGGACATCTTTATCATCTTCTTTTGTACTTCCAAAATATGTTGTTCTTTTGCGTACTCATAGATTGTAGTTGTCTCCATTCATTTCATATGCCATGATATGGTATGATTTTAGACTTCTGTTCTATTTATGGGTTATGGGTCACCACATGTGTTATGGTTACTCAGATCCTTTAACCTGAGTTACATACACCTACAAGCCAACAAATATGTATAATTAACATCTATTTAGAAAGGATTCAAATTTCAAAAAGATTTAACTTTTGAAATTAAAGTATCAATTAATGAATTAATTACCAAATTTGAAAATATATCTAAAATAAAGATTCCGGTCAAAATTAATAAGACAAGTAATAGTTGTTATTAAACAATAATAGGAGAATAACTACATTCTTTTATTAAAAAATTGAAAAGTAAATACAACAATTATAATAAATAGAATTAAAATCTGACATTCAAAGTCAGTAATCGATATATTAATGTTGTCAATTAATAACAATAAACCTCAAGTACTGAAGTTGATTGTTTCAACATAGAACATGCAACCAATAAGTCAAAAAAATTGGATGTAAAAGTTTATGCAGTTTATGTCAATGCTTTTAATCTAGAGACTTCTTTCAAGTAAACATAAAGCCACAGAAATTATATGACAATAGTAATAGGCTCAATGACCACCATAGACATTATGACATTCAATAGAAGTATATTGACCATTTTAGAACATTATATCACATTTTTCAATTTTAACCTAATAACCTAATAACCTTATCATCTTTACACATTCTACAGCAACATAGTAGACAAGACATGAAGAAAATTTATGAGCACACATTTGTTCTATATACTCAATTTACACAATTTTCTTAAGTAATAACAAGTAGAGCACCAATTTGGATTATAACAATCAAGACGTCACTATAGCTATAAAGAATCATGCAACTCATCTTCAATAAAACATTTTATAGCAAAATTGTTAAGTATTATAGTTTAAAAATCCATACCTAAACCGTGTTGTCCATTCACACGAACTTACCTTTCGTTCTGAATGAAACAAGCAGAGATTATAAAATCTAATTAGACAAGCTCTGCGAACCCTTGACTCGCTCTAACTCGCCGCATGACTCACCGGGTCGAGTTGACTCGTGGCCGATTTTGAGAGAGCTGCCTCTTTCCATAATATGTTCTTCACTACAAGGACCTGACCTGAAACCGTCAACACTTGATTGGAAACATCACTAGAGAACTGAAATCGCCACCGGAACTGAGTCAAACCGAGTTGGACATCGGTTCGATGCAAATGAGGCTCAAGATTTTGATTTTAAGGTTATGGATCATTATAACGCTGCAAGCAATCGATCCTTATAACACAATGTTGGAGATTCAGACTCGCCATATATCTATTTTACCACAAGTAAAGTACCGGAATAGTGATAATAATACACTATGTTTATGCACATATCGTAAGATTGAGGGGTAAAACTATTTCATTTCGTAGTTTGCAGCACAAATAATTTTTTCTTTAAACATTATATCCATTAATTATAAGATATAAAACGTCTAGAATTCTTAACTTTCATTGTAGAAAAATTGAATAGAAGCATGCAAGTCAGTATGAGACAATGGGGAACAAATTGATTTAAAAAAATCATAATTTTACTAGTGACACTTGAAACAATAAAAAATATTTTGAAACTTACAAATATGAAGTGACGATATTGTCGCAATCGACTTCCCAAATTATCCACGAACTATCCAACGAACTTGCATAGCGTATATGTGACTTGATTACCTTCTTCTAATATACAATTATCCACAACCAATCATGTTAACATAGTATTTTATTAAATTTGGTTGAAGTAAATATCTAAATACAAAGTATAAGATATCTTGATCTGTTATTTTTAATTGTTTAAAAAAGTTTAACAACACGGATGAGTAAAAGAAGAAGTCGCCATTATACCAATAGTAAAAGCAGTAGATTGTATTAGATTTTATATTAGATTTTATCTAGTTAGTAGGTAGACTTTTCAATTTTTAAGTTATAATTTCAAATTTGAATTGAGGTTAGTAAAAGTAAAAGATATATATGCTACATATAGTTTTGGATTTAGTTTGATTTACATTTTTAATGGACAATCATTATTGTAACTACAATGGTGTGTCTCAAACAAAATGTTGTATAATTCATGCTAGAAAGTCTTAAAAAATTAGAATCTTTTTACATATTATTATATTGGGTATTTTATTTATTTTGGTTGATGATTGTTGAAAAAATAATGAAGTGTGAAAAAAACAAACGAGGAATAAAAAAATTACACTCTATTACAATAATATTTTATAAATTTGGTTCGATATAATTCTAAATTAAAAAGTAAAACATATTTTTCATTGATTTTATTAGTGTTTTTTTTGTCTTAATTACTTCAGAAAAGTTAATAAATAGGCATTAATTAGTAAAAGTAGAAATTTTTTATTTTTATGAAAATAATAACCATTATAAAAGTATAAAAGTGTATTAGATTTACTAACCTTAAATATAAGGTTATAATTTAGTTAAGTAAAAAGTTGTATGCTTAAGTTTAGTTTTAGGTTTTGTTTGAGTAACAACTTTAAGTATAAGATAATTATTAAAAGTAAAATTTCACATCTTGACCTATGGTATTTATAATTTATTTTACACTTTATTGGTATTTTATTTATTTTGATTCCAGGAAAAATTAATAGACAAGGATCGGTAAAAGTAAAAGTTAATTTGTACAAAAAAATTGTTATCCAGTAGTTATTTTAGATGTTTGTGATACTATAATGTCATCCAAAGCAAAGTAATCTAAATAGTACGACTTTTCTGGATCTATAGGACTGGCGATTTTTAGCTGTATGCCAACAACATTATCAAGTGGAGTTGCACTTACCCGGGTACGAACAATGCAATATCGCTTTTTGAATACCTAAAAACGGGTTCATTCAGACATCTAAATGGAGGTTTAAATGCTCATATGCAGCTTATTGGAGGAAACTCTGCTCTTGCTCTAGCTATGACGGTGATATCAAACCTGTTAGGTATTCTGATTGTAAGTCAATATTCTGTGCAGGTTTCCGTGTCCAATTTAAACAGTTTTGTATTATAATTTATTCTAAATAATTAGAAGCACTTCAGTTCAATATAGTAGAAAATTAAATATATGCCTTTCATGAAGCTTTTAATTTTTAATTGCTAAAAAGGGTGCATGGTAGGTTTAAACTTATTATTACATCTGTTACGCGGACTTTGCAATTTTGTTGTCCTTGTAATAATCGGCGTGGCCCCATGGGCATGAAACTGAGTCAGATCCTTCCTATAGATGTTGGACGTTTATTGTGCGATTATGTCCTTAGGACATATGTGTGGGCATGGAATTGTGTTGGATGCTTCATATTGGTATTGGACAGTGGACACTTCACTTTTTAGCGTCTAGTTCAGATGATTTAAAGTGTTATGGGCTTCTTTCTTTTATACTATCCGTTAGAATAGATAATATTTTATGTGATACATCAGGGGATGATTTTTATGTATAACCAATGTAATGCCTGGAAAAGGTTAAATAAAATAAGACGACGTTTTTACTATATTTCTTCATTAATATAAGATTGCTACACGGTATTAGAGTCCAACCACCACTCAGCTGTTGTTATTACGCCACTACAACTTCCACCACACAAACACTATTACAATTTTCAGACTACCTTCCTACCACATATAGAGGACCATCCGTTGGTAAACACCTCCAGCAACCTAGTTCAGCATCTTTGTAGCAGTGTTTAATGGGGAGGGGGGGATGTCTTGGAATGACTTGAGACTCTTTATTCCTTTGGAACGTACTTTAGTTTCATGGCAATCCAATTGTTAGTTTGTAAAAGATCAAGATTTTAGAGTTGTGAAGTTGCTTAGGTAATATTTTGTCCCTTGAAAATTTCTCTGGTGACTTTTCAGTTGGGGGACAAAAATCCCTTATCTCATTGTGAGTTTCATGAGCTATCGTATGGTACTTGATTCTGAGTTTTCCTTTATCTACATGTTCTCAAGGGTAGGTTATATAGTATATAATAGTTTGATATTATTAGACATCCTCTTTTGCCTATCTTATATAATCTGATTAGTTTGCTGTGAGTATCAGGGAAATGATTTACCTGTTTAGTTAATTTGAGTTATTATTTTGGTTGTAATATATGTTTCTCGGACTAGGGTACAGACTGTGGGTCCTGTGGGTCCTGGGGGATGACAGCTCTCCCTTGATTTTGGTTTAATTTCACTTTAGCAACAATACTACAGAAGACAACATCCCTAAAAATTTGAACATTGCATCCCCCAAGTATTAAACTCGCTACTTTTTGCATCCCTCGACTTTGAAATGCTTTTAACTATTATTTTGGTAGGAAACTGTTGATGTGATGCAAACTATAGTGTATTTGAAAGGTAAGGAATGTAGTGTACCACATTTCAAAGTTCTGTTGCTAAAGTAAGATGAGATCAAAGTTAAGGAATGCAAAGTGCAATAACTCTTTTTAATTTGATCAACTCATCTATGATTAATATTAGACTACCACTATTATAATGAATGTGATAAATTGGTCATATATATACTGAATTAGCTGCAAACTGGTAGATTGATCATTTTTTTACCGTTAATCTTTGACAGTCTATCTAATGTGATTTCCAAATCAGGTTCCTTTTTCTATCTCTAGATTTATTGCTGCTGGAGTGGGGATATCTATTCCAACAAAGCAGTTACTCAAAAATCTCGTTGCTACACTGTTAGTCCCTATTATTTTGGGGAAGGTAACGAATTCTGCATCTTGATTGAAACCCCATGTATCTTTTCTTTGGTTTTTGTTTGGATAAAAGGAAATTTGCAAATTTGGGGGGAAAAAAATGAATGATTTTTCTGCACTGTTTTAGGCTTCTGTAGCTTGACGTCTTAGTTGGAGGGTATATGGTGTCTAATGGAGCTCATCTTTAAATTTTATTTACATTTGAAATGCTCTTTTTTGTTGTACCTTATAGACTTCTACCTTCTCTTTTTGAAATAAAAAATTAAAGGCAAAATAACTTCAAAAGAATTTGATACCTTTTTTGAACAAGAATTTGATACCTTTATTATTATTTCTAATAGCACGTTGTTAAATGTGATTCCTATTATATTATTATGCTAATGAAGTCGTTATGGAAGCTAATTTCTTGTTTGCCCATACTGCATCTTTATTTAGATGAGGCTTTTGACAAAAAATGTTTTTGAAGCAATTCTTAATGCTTGTAATCTCATCGTTTCTTATTAGTCTTGTGTTTTACTGAACAGGTTTGTCGTGAGTCCTTCAAAGGTATGCATTCCAATTTCTTCGTATGTTTAGATTTGTGAATATATACTTTTGTATTCTTGCCCTTTGGTTGATGTAACTTGGACTACAGAAAGTATATGTTTATATATGTGCATGCGTCTCTTTGTGCATGTGTTAAATCTAAAAGATAAAATTGTAACAGAGAGTGTTTCTTTGTACTGTATCCAGATTGATTTCTCGTATAAAAGTTTACATGTAGGCTTGTTGAATGAAAGAAAGCAACAAAAATGTCAGACAATAAAGAGAACTCACCTCATGATGGTTGATAGGTATTGTGCGTGTCTAGCTTTAAACAAATTAAATGGGACCCATGGTAAAATTATCTGCAAAGCTGATTATCTCTCTCAACGAATGACTGATACTGGTATCAGTCATTTTCCCTTGCTGAAGTGTCTGTCAATCACAATGTCCTCTTTTTGCCTATCAAGTTGTACTTGACTATTATGTATACAAATTTTCCCTTGCTGAAGTGTCTGTCAATCACAATGTCCTCTTTTTGCCTATCAAGTTGTACTTGACTATTATGTATACAAATTGATACTATACCATATGAAATAGTGTCATGAGCTTACCACTAGCTATCCTAGACCTAATGTTTGGATCCATATTGATCCTGGAATACAGATGCAGTGGCTATATGTTCAACCCAAAAGCTCTGTATTGCTATAAGTTGCGTTTGTAGTTGTTGTTGCCTTAAATAACAAAATTGTCTTTCAAGGGATGAACGCTATGCTAATATGGAATAACAATCTTATGTACCCGGCCGATAGACATCTGAAATTGCATCTGACCCTCTTATGACCTTGAGATGAGAACAATATACCTGTTCCGGGAGATTGACGTTAAATATGACAATTTCTTGTACAGTCTCAACAGTTGCCAAGTACCGAACTCATGGATCATGCATATAGAAGAAGAGATGCAGTGTTGGAAATTAGGATCATCAAGGTCCCTCTGGAAAACTAATAATCAGGAAATCAGTGTGACTCTGCTCACCTTGATTTCAATCTAGTTTGAGCTCGACAGATATCTGTTTGTTTATGTGCTGTAGGCTAACTGGCTAAGTAAGTTTGTTTGTAAGAAATTTTACTTAGTGTGGCTCCTTTAAAGATCTATTTTTTCCTTCCAATAGCAGATAAAATACTGATGCTACTAACTATGAATACGATAACATGGACTTGAAATTGCTGAACATCAGAGAAGTACCAAAGTGATAGAGTTGTCATGGCTAATGTCCATGGAACATCTACTTCATATCTGATCTGGTCAAATCCAACCTTTTTCCTTTCCAACAATGTATGCTCCGATTTGCAAAGTCCGGACATTTTCTTAATTTAATTTGAGTCTGAATATTGTACTTTCTGTATGATGAATTTGTAGCCTTTTCTATTACTTGTTGAGTTTCCCCAATATTTTGTTGTTCCCACCAGGTTTCAGATTTTATGTAAGCTGAATGAAAGTAAAGTTAAGGTTGGTAGTGGTCGACGTAGTATGTTATAGTGCTTTTTAGTTTTCTGGTCATCTCTTGTTTTTTAGTGATTTCTTATACTTGGCTAAAACTATTGGATGAAGCAACTGAATCTGATATATATTATTCTACATTGACAGTCTTCCCTTTTAACTTATCTACTGCTGATTGCAGGGTTGGCCAACTTTGCTGACAAAAATAGTAAGCTTTGGTCAATGACAAGTGCAATCCTACTCAGTCTGGTAAGACCAGAACCTTGTTCTTTACGTTTATGGTATGCCTACCATACATGTCCCCTTTCGAGTACCCAGAAGGATTCCATTTGTTTTGTTCATCCTCATCGAAAGGATTTTGATGCAGGATGGTCGATGGCGGAAGAAAGTACAGAACGTATCCACACGAAACGAATGAAAATCACAACTAAAACAAAATATCTGAATTCTTAATATATACGAATGAAAATCACAACTAAAACAAAATATCTGAATTCTTAATATATACTTTTTTGTTTTGATTAATATGGCTTATAGCCTTACAAATGAGTATTTGTTCTAAGAAATTCTCGCGGTGAGCCAGAGTCGAACCCAGGACCTGGGACGACAGAGGATAAACCCTTAACCACTTGGGCTATCTAATCGTGCTCTAATAATACTCACCTTTTAATCCTATCATAATGAAAATTTTCCATGGTTCATCACCTTACTAGGGTCTCTAAAACCTTTAGGCTGTAAGATAAGTAAAAAGTCCAAATTAAGGAACGTACTCCTACATAGATTCTACTTACCAAAATAATAATATACACCAAAGTTGTTTTAGAAATAATATGATTTAATAAAGACTATTCATGTTATCTGTAACTATTAATTAGTGGAACATTCCGTACATAATAAATCATGGCAACTGACAATATATGTATCTGCAATTAATAATAAACAAGTATGAATAAGTAATCTTTGTCAGTCTTCTTTGCACTGCTTCATTCTCACTGTCACTGTCAGAAGAAGAAAAAGTTGAATTTTTTTATAAGTTTCATCCTATATAACAAAACGGAAATCAATCTGGGGAAGACTTCCAGCCAGTCTTGCTGATAAAAGAAGCCACTTTGCCTAGTCCCATTAGCATAGCTCTCGAGAGCAATATTAATTTAAGAAATTTATAATTGCTATCCTTCATTTATAAGTTTTTTTACTGTACTAATCCCACTCAATTTTATCAATTCTCTCGCTTGAAAAATTTATTGTATTTAAGTTGCATGATTCTTAGGTTCCTTGGATGCAAGTGAGCAAATCAAGATCTCTTCTAATGATGGTTAAGCCTGAAACATGTCTCATTGCTACTGGAATGGGAGTGTATGTCCTTTAATTATGATTTATCTCTTAAGTATTAAATGCTCGTTTTATTGTGTCTTAGCGCTGATGTAAAATTACAAGTGAAAGATAATGGCCGATTACTGGTAGATTAGCTGTAAAACTTGTCCAATGTTCGAAATGATTCTAATCTCCCCCCCCCCCCTCCTGGCGCGCGGCTATTCAACAAGTTTAACATGACAGCAACCCTGTCCATGCACAGATAATAAAAACCTGTTGTATAAAATTTTTCTAGAATCAATTTGAACATTTCAATTTATGTCAATATGCCCGCCTGTCTTCGTTTTAACACTAACTGGGTTTAAAGTATCTATTTAAACTCTATTTTTGACCAGTTTGTACAAATTTTAGTGTAACTTCCAATTCATAATATTAGCAGCGTTCCTATGGAATAATATTCCTTTTTTCTTCTAATTTTTTGTCAAGTATGTATTAACTCTAAGCTCTTAGGGTTCCTGCTTCTAAAAGGAGATTAATTTTTATCCTGGAGAAACTGCAGTATAAACTAATGTTAGGTATTACAATTTTTAACTTAGTGAAATCTTGTTCTGGGTAGTAAGTTTGCCTTTGATAAAGTACAGTAGCGCGACTTGTGTTTATGAACGGAATTAATGATTAATCAGAGTTTTGGTTAGATTGATTAAATATAGTAGCTTCAGCTGATATAATTACTTCACCCATTTGCAGACTCCTTCACCTAGTCCTATTGGCTTTTAATGCTCTTTGCATACAGAGCCTTTCAGTTGTATCTGGTGGCAGCTCATCAATTTTTTCAAAGAAACAGAATGTGACTGCACTTTTGATCGTTGCAAGTCAGGTAATTGTTCGGCTAAAATATTTCCTACAGATAACAGCCACTGTGCATCAACTTGGACAAGGAAATGGTTTTCCTTTGATAAGAACTGTGTATAGGAACTATAAAATAGAAAAAGGACATATTGGCGTTTGGATTATTAATAGGAATGAGAATGAAAGGGATGTTAATGGGCATAATTTGGATTCCCAAGGGGTAGGTGAAGAGTGGGTTACCTGGTTTATGGAAATCAGTTTCCATTCCGAGTTCTAACCAAGTAAACTCATCAACTGAACACTAGCTCATCGGAATAAATTTTGATTCCCTTTAACGGGGTTAAATTACTATGAAACAAACGGCCAATAATAAGCATACAGTTAGTTATGGTACATGGACTGTCTTTTGAGTGTTGGTGTCTGGTCAAATTATTTTGCAAGTGTTGCTTTAGGTTTAATATAATTTCTTTACACAGTCACAGCTGGAGAGATGAATACTTGGATACATGTTGGTATTCACTACATTTGGATAAAGTCTGGCAACTGATGAAACTGTGTTGTCATCCACTACTAAGGTTGGGAGGCTGATGAAGTAAGCATCAGAATCCCCCACTCTTAATTTTGATCTTCTTTACCAGTGACATGTATTGTCCAACCAAGATGCTGAACTCCCATCCTGAATGTGATGTGTCCAACAAAAGTAGTTGTCCCTGTAAAGTAAAAGTACATAAAACTCTGAGGTTGGTACTACTTGCAGCCAGTCAGACCTGAACACTTCACTTAAAAACACTAACTTGATCAAAAACAAGACCCGACATAAATGAGTGGGAACCTTATTTCGCATAACTGGAAGAAGCTAACCCCGATACTAGTTTGCCTCTTTTAAGCAAAGAAGTTCTCTTGGTTTTTACTTTAGGGCTAGCTAAGGCTTGGTTTGTTTGCATGCATCCAGAAAACCTTGCCTGTGATGGTAGCAGTAGTACAGCAGCTTGGTGGTGCACTTGGTGATTCTAGTTTGCTTGTCCTTCCCTGTGTTGCAGCACATTTGAATCAGGTTATTTTATTTAACTATCCTTTCTCTTTAGCTATGCACAGTTAAACCTAATTATATATATGTTTGTAGATTATTCTGGACTCTTTTCTTGTAAGCTTCTGGCTTCAAAAGGAGCAGTCAATCGATAACATCAAGACAGCTTAAGCCCAGAAAATAGAAGAAGGTGAAGTCGCTAGTTATCCTAAATGGGTGGTGAAAACAGGGAGGACTGATCCCCTCATTATTCTTCAAAATGGTTGTAGAGTATGAAGTTGTCATCTAATATCTCTCCATGGCTATGCATGTTAAATTATACGCCCTTAGTGCTCGATGTGTACACAAGTCTGCTGCTGCTGCTACTTAGTATGGTCTTATCATTCTTATTTCCTCCTTTATTGTAGCATGTTGTATCCAGTACAGGATCGCAGTAATCACATGTATAATGTTAGTTTTGGGATATTATATATTTAATGTTGCTAAAGTTGTATTTGTTGCGTAAAATACTAAAAGCCCTTCAGCCAGATGCTTGATGTGGAGACTTCAAAGTAAACTAAAAGTCTCCAATGTAGAAAGCGTCTTTGCCCGCTCGCTTCTGTCTGTCTTTCTTTTTGTAGTTGGTTCTGTCACACGGAGTAGTTATGTGAACAGATACAAGTCCAACAGAAACTTTAGGAACAAATGTTTTTGCAAAGCATGGCATAAAAATAGTTTAGGCATTGGTTCCCTGGTTAATGGTTAATAAAAGTTATCGTTTTTAACTATTGTCATGCATGGTGATATTTTTATAGATGGATTATTCATTACTCATATACAGTGTTTAAGTTTAGTTTCGGTAATAAAAAAATCAATGAAAGCATGATTCACTAATAAAATTACCTAAATGATTTATTAAAAGTCAAGCTGGTCTCTTCGCATCAATGGTGCAAGATAAAGTACTTGATGCAGCAGTAAATGTAAATCCTTGAAAGTTTACGTTTATTGTAGAAAATTTTACTCTAATAATAATATATAAAGTGCTTGTAATTGCATGGTATGGGGCAAGATTTTGCTTTTGCAAGAGATTCATGGTCAAAAGGAATCACCAAATACATAGAAAATGGAGCTGTAGGAAAGGATGAAGACAAGTCTTGGCATTCTGAGGTATGGACATTGGACAGGGAGAAAGATAAGTTTCTTCCGCCTTCCCAAAAAATTTCAAACTAAAATTAGCTAATGCAAAAGGAGACGAGTAATCACTTGGGATTGGAACATCACCCTGCAATCTAGGTCATCACTTCTAACAAGGACCATAGTCCGCTGTTTTCATTAAGAAGCTCCGGAGGCAAAAGGGTTTCGACAAATTGGGATATCTTATAAGTACTTATAAGTAACTTTTCAAGTTAAAAATTGTATATTTTCTTAGGCTTATAAGTCACTTGTAAGGCGCAGCCAAACAGACCCTATAGTCAATTGTTTTCAACAAAGTGCTTGAGTGGCAAACAGGATTTAAGAACAAAAAGTATCTTTTCTTTAGGCTACTTCTTTAGTACCTTCGGACATTGTTCATCAAAAGATTCCTAACTACTAGTAATGTTCACAAACCCAACACCCCGATTGAACTTCTAATCCAAACTCCCATGTGAACATGGCACTGACAATGGGCACTAAGGAACACAAAAATTATGTTTTCTGCCAGGTCAGCAAAATGATAACGCTGTGTAGACAGGACATAGAATGACTAAATTGAATCAAGAAGAATTACGTCATGGCAAACTGAAAAGAATGCCAGAAAATCTCAAACGTAAATAAGATAACACATAAATTTAATCCATTACACTGGAATTACAATCATATACGTCTAAATATATTCAACACCAAAAATGAAATTGATGACAAAATATCTGTACAAGGTAAAAGACATCATACAAGCCTCCGATCAAACTGCAAACCAGCTAAACATACTCTTGGATGTTTCTAAAAACTCTTGGCTGTGAATAAGTTAATAATATGGGGAATACGCATGCAAAAGCTAATACCTTTACAAGTCTATACATTATGTACAATGCACAAGCGTTTAATACTTGAATTGGTTGGACCTTGTGTAAAAACCAAAACATGTGAATATCACATCCAAAAACATGTAAGAATTAAGATACATCAGGTAACATACAAGTAACATCCCCCGTATGTGCACTACATGCACCTTCAAGCGTGCACACTCACACACACACATCTAGTTACAGAGAGACAGCAGTGACTAATCTGTTAAATTGATAATGATCTCAATTCAGCTGTCAGGAAAAATTTGTAAACAAAGACCAATTTTATACGATTATAAGGGAAATTTGGCACCATAGTTGGAATGAAGTGAATAGAAATCTTACAATTATTCTGTGTGGCAATCCAGCATCAAACAACTAGGCTTGGACAGACAAGTAGTCTCAATATATAAATAAAAGGAACTGTAAAGTTTGCATTTTAATACAATATTACAAAGTTTACCAGATTAGCTGGTTACATTTTAAACAACATCTCAGGAAAACAAATGACAGAAGTAACATACAAGATACAACAATTTAAAAAGCTTAGATATTATTTATAAAGTAAATATTGGAGTAATTAAAACCCCTTCGGGACCAAAAAAATTAAATTCTCATGCCTCTTTACTGTCTAGTGTATAATAATCATATTTCCCTTGTACCAAAATAAGATTAAACTGAAAGAAAAAGCAAAAAGCTCTAACTAGAAACAAAACTTTCTACTTTTGACTCTACAGTAATGCGATTACAATTTGGAGTGACCTATAATGTGGATTGAGTCCAAAATTTGAGTGGATCATGTTCAACTTATGAAACAATCTTGGATATATTGGTGCGTCTGATTCACGTACCTTTCCCAGAGAGGTCTATATCTGCTAATACCAAACTTCTGCCATGGCTTCATGTTTCCATTAAAGTGAATTACAGCTGCACTCTCTATCAGTCTGTTGTCAATGTTCAAGTCATAACCCAAACCTAATACATGCCATCTCCTATCCAATGGCTCTGTCAACCCATAAAATGCTAAAAGACCAACCGGAAGCGTGCCTAGCTTCCAGAGTGATCTATCAGAATTCTGTTCTTGCCAGTAATGATATCGTGCAGTCACATCTGCTTTCCTCCAAGCAATCAGATCGAAAACATTCATGCCAAATGCCCACCCACAAGCCTGCGGATCGATCTTTGAACTTATGAGCGGATTTGAGAAATTGAGGTACTTGTAATAACGATGAAACGCTTCAAGACAAGTTTCTACTGCACCATTGACATTTCCATGCAAATCCAATGAGAATAGAGGAGTCAGGTCCTTTTGAACAACAACATCATCATCAAGAAAAACTACCTTCTCCAGCTGAGGATAGATCTGTGGGATGTAAAACCGAAGGTGATTCAGCAAAGATATGTACTTTGGGTTTCTAATCTTTGGTTCAGTATTGTCATCTAAATGACCTTTGAAATAGTAGGCCCATACATCTTCTTCCGTCAGCCGTTTAACAATAGGAGAGTATGTGTGATTTAACCAAGTTAGGTCCTCAATCATCAGCACGTCTATTGCAGAACCTTTAAAGTCGTTACTCAGGAACCATGCCTGCATTGGACCATAGGCTACCCTATTCGTAACAATGTGGAAAACTAGCTGCTTGGGATGATCAGCATTTGAGACCGTAGAGTTGACAACAACTGAAACAGCCAGCAGATTATCAGAAAATATGGCGAAGTGATAGAGGCTGTTGTCCACCAATCGAAGAGAATTTTCCTTCTCATTTGCAAGGTCCTGTAGCAATTTTTTATTCAGCCAGTCAGCCATGAGCATAATACTAAGACAGTGAAGATTCTTTGGCACTGCTTCAGCAGCTAATTGCCCAAACACTGTACTTTGAACTGTTGCTGCATTTGTTCGCTCTTCAAGGGCTTGAATATGAGATTTCATTGTCATAATTGTTGTTGCAATATCATAATGGGCATCTTGTGCTTTAAATATCAAAGTTGATAAGCTCTTTATTATAGGTTTAGCTTCATCAAGTGTAATAGGATCCTCTCTCATGGCAGCTTTGGATAGCAAAAATTGGCAACCTCGAATCTTTGAAGTGAGTTCCCAGGCAAGATGAAGGTTATTGTGCTCTTTTGCTATAACTACATAAGCTTTGGCAAGTGTCAATTGGTCCGACAGTTGCCTAGCAAAAGAACTAGCACTTTGTATGTCTTCAGTAAAGTTTGACCTCTCATGGATGACCTCTACATTTCTAGTAATTTTATCCTGGAAATGTCAGGATAGATGTTAATTATAAACAGGAACGCGAAAATAATCTAATCTGCTGCTAAATATTTTGTTTCATAAGTGAAACATAAACCATCAAAAAGCAGACTCTCACATCAACTAAAAACATAGTAGCTTTGTAAAGTCATGGCACAATAAGGTAACATCAAAGTAATTTGATATACATGTTTAGATACAGAAACATGACTGCTTAAATGAATATAGATCATCAAAGATAAAAAGAAGAGGTAATATTATATTTCCATTTTTCTGATTACGTTATAGAATCCACAGGACACACTTCGGGGAAAAGGACGGAATTCTGTTTGCACAAAATAACAGTCCACCATTTATTTTTCTCCACATGTCAATACGAGTTCTGCTTTCAAATACAAAAACACAATACTATGTTACAACTTCATCTAAGTTGATACTCTGACATGCCAGAAGCATATTCTTTATTTACCCAAGCTTCACCTAAGTTCATGAGCAACCCAAGGTTCAGGATTTCAGGCAATTCCACAATTCAAATTTTAGGTATTTCCTACCGTAAGATTAATTAATATACATGACCTTTTGATCGTATATTTTGTATAGGCATATTTTATGATGACAACAAAGGATATTCACAAAAGCTGTCAAACCACAATACCTGTGGCTGTACAGCAACAAGCACGAAAATTATCTATGATATTATGATAGGGATGACTCTGCCACTAGTCTACTATAAAATCATGCAAATTGCAGACTTCACGATATAATATATGAATTCTTCATACCCAAGCTAAGTTAACAAATATCTCAGACCCTTAAATAAACAAATATAGTAGCAAATATCTCAAATTCTAATCATGAAGTAAATACATCTCAAATGTATTAAAAAACTATATTTTCTTTTGATAAAAACAAGGTACCTACGTACTTGATTTATAATTAAAACCTTATATCAAATATATTACATATTTACAGTAACACCCTATACATTCATTCAAACTAGATGTTATCAAAATTAAGCAGGTGAAGTGGTGAACAGCCTTGAATTCTTAATATATGCAGACTAGGCGCTCTACTTAGCAATACACCCTCCACTTAATTTCACGAAGTAAATCCCATTTAGTTGTTTTTCCCGAATTTTACTCTTGACAACTCCTTCATTCAAATCAAGATTTTAACTAACCCTTAGCTAACATAACTAAATAAAAGTGGCAAACACACAGCACTTCCCTATAAACCACATACAAAATTAAAAAACCATTGATCACCAATATTAACATCATAGTTTACCGCAAATACAAAACTACAAAACAAACATTTAACACTAATTGACATAACATATACATACACAAAAGATCACACATTATGTCCACCAATACAAAACCAATCAATCAACAACATATTACAATACAAACAAGAAATCTTACTAGTGTCGGTTGTCGAATCGGATCTTTAACATCATCAATACCATGAAAATGCTGAATAGTAAACAAAATAAATCCAGCTACACAAAACAAACCAAGCAATGATGAGATCCAACACGACAGATTTCTCCGAACCGGGCGCCGGCAATCAGCAGCCCGTCTCCTCATTTTTCAAATCAAACACACCCAAATTGCCAAAACTCATACACAATCTAAGATTTTAAAGATGACCCATCAATCAAAATCCAAACTTTAGAATGACCCATCAATCAAAATCCAAACTTTAGAGTGACCCATCACTCAATCAAGAAAATCTTGAGTGAGTTGATCTGGGGAGTGTAATAATAATATGGGTGTTTAATGATTGATTGTGTGTGAAGCAAAGTGATAGATACAGTGTTGTTGTGTGTATAAGTGAAGATCTGAACACCTATATATGAGTAAAGTACATAAAGAGTGTTTTGTTGAGGAGAATCAAGAAAAGGAGGCAAATGAATAAGGCTGCAAAATCAAGTAGTAGGAAACTTCTTACACTTGATTCACAGATTAGAGATAACAAATCAAATTTATTAAGATATAAATACAACCAAATACAGGGGTCTTCTAGTTTAACATTTTTTTACTGTTTTGCTATGTTATTTTACCCATCGAATAAGTGATATGCACAATTTTTAATATTAGATAGATATTAATTTAAAGGTTTTTTTTCCTATCTATGGTGATGATATATTTAATATCATAAAATTCATATTCAAGTAACTTTTTTCTTTTTACGAAAATGGATCTATTTAAATTGATGTGATTATAAGAATGTAATATTCCGTAATTTTTAAGGTAATAATAATAACATAATAACAAAAAAAGATTAAAATTTGGTAAAATTTAGGAATTAAAATTGAATTATACTAGTGGACCTAAAATATGGATCGGGTTTTAATATGGATAACTAGTAGGTCTGGAGTTAGTGTTTTGTATCACTATATATATCATATTCTTTTTTTTCGTTTTTATTTAAAAATTTCGTAGAAATTTTCTATACACAAATCAACAATCCTGTAAAATCCGTAGTAAATTCATTATAAAAGACAAAATTCTATGATTTTGGACTTTTCGGAAAAATCTTTTCGTTTTATACAACTTTCGTGTTTTGTGTTTTCGAAGAAAACATCATTTAGAGGGTCAAAAAGGCTAAATACAGTTCTTGTCAGAATTTGTGATAAGTTTTCAATCGATCTTGCTAGTGTTTTCGAAACTATATGTTATGTGTGTATATTTGTTAAAATATGAGTTAAGTTATGATATATTTAAAGTTATTATGTGTTATAGTATATGTATTGTTGTATCTATGTGGTGTCTAGACGATAATTTTGATTTCTGATTTATGGCATGGTTTATGAAAATATCGAATAACGACTTAGGACTGCAGTCACCGGGTTGTAGTGACAGTTTTCTGAAAATTTAGGACCGTTATCACCGGGTTATAGTGTCGGTTTGGGTTTATTCTTAGGTTTACGACACGAAACGAAAATCTACAAAATAAATAAATATTTAAGTATATATTTTAAAACTATTTTAATATATTATAAATAAATCTTACATATATAATTTTTACAACAAAAAATTATAAATTAGTTCTAAATCTAGTTTAACAAGATTCGACCACACATGACTCTTTGTTACTTATTAACTTAAGGACTTAACTATTAAAAATTTTACATTTAAATCTTTAGTTCTTCTTTATCATCATTAGTGACATCCCAACACTTTCCCTCTGTTGTATATGTCTTGCTAGACATCTATTCCCTGAGCAGTGCTTTATACTTTACTTAATTCTCCTGATAAGCTTTGTCCTTTTTGACTTGCTCTGGTCCTTTCCAGTCATCAGCAAAGTGACCAACTTCATTATAAGTGTGACAGTGACACCTTATCTTGGATCCATTAATCCTATCAGTTTCATAACCAGTCTTCAATATCAACTTGTTTCCCTTAATGTCATCTTCACCTTCACTTGCTCTTGACTTGAATAATTGACTCATTTTAAGTTTCAGCTTTGAAAGCTTCTTGATCATAAAGACCATGGACTTGTTGTCTGGTTTTTCAAGCTATTTTTTGGTATAGAGATCATCTTCACCTTGCTCCTCTTCGCAGTCTTCATCATCCATCTTCACTTTACTAGAACACCGTACTTCCTTCTTGATTGAGTTTCTTCCTTTCAGTGCACAATAAATATTAAACATAATATCATGCTTGGACTGAAAAGATCTCTTCTGAAACAACTCCAGCTCATAATTTCTTAAAATATCATATAAAGAATCATAGCTTATCTTTAATAAATTTCTCTCTCTCAGTATTAACATCATTGACTCCAAATGATTAGGAAGAGTTAACAAAAATTTTATGTTAATCTTTCTATTCTCATAACTCTTTCCAAGAAGCTTGAGATCATTGATCAGACTATTAAACCTCTCAAATACTTCTGTGATGTTTACATTTGGTTCAGCCATGAAGGTTTCATATTGAAATACAAGCATTTGTTTCTTATTTTCTGTTACTCCTTCAGTGTCTTCACAGAGAGCCTCTCTGTATGATCCTTGATCTGTTTAGCACTTTCAAAATGAGAGAAATTAACTGAAGATTAACTGAAGATGTTCATCAAAGCCACCTTTTTCCCTTATATCTTAAATGTTTTGTGATGAGTTTTTCTGCACAAGTTTAGCTGGTAAGATTGTTGTTTCTTGAGTAGATCTTGGAATCTTAGTCTGGGGAACAAAAGAACCAAAACTCAGTATATTCATATACATGGGGTTTGAAGCTTTAACAACCAACAACCATTTCTTCTTCCAATGAACATAGTGCTTTTTATCACACTTTGAAGTCTTGGTGCTGCTTAGTTCTAGAGAACTCATGTTCACTTAGATCTTTCACTTTATGTATGTCTACAGTCTGCTCTGATACCACTTGTTGGAAAATAAGGTTCTCAGATAACTAGGCAGAGGGGGAGTGAATGACTAGTTGATAAATTTCAAAACTTTTTCTGAAATATCAACACAACAAGGATAAATAAATATTGTATGCAATAGAGTGAAAAGCATGAGCAACACAACACACAATATTTATTCAATTTACTTTATATAAGAATAAAGAATTGTTGCTACAGTCCTAAGAAAAACAATGGTGTTTTTCTTGGCTTCTTCTCAAGAACAAGTTCTCGAGTTTGGCTTACAGAGAGAGAAAATATATTACGATTTGAATCCTCAATCTGCTACACAAGTAAGGATATGGAATGTGCACTATATTAATAAGACATTTTTGCTAAACGTAATGACTACTCCATTCTACAGCTGGAGATCATGTACTATGCATGAGACATGTTGCGGTTTTTTCAGGACCGCCATGATCTTATCTTTAGTTGTGTGTTTCCTTTTCTTTCTCTCCAAGTTTTAACCGTAGGCTTGACACCTGTTCATAGACCATCTCCATGTACAATGTGCTGCAGTGATCTGTTTCTTCATTTCTTGAAATTGTACCTTCTTTTGTCTTGTTATGGACCGACTAAGTGAAGATATCATGAACTCTGAATTACTTTGTCATCACACTTCTCGACATTGTGCAAATTTGGATTTCTTCGAACTTGAGACTTCTCGATATAGCACTTCACGATATTGATCTTGACTTCACGACATGTGACTTTGTTATATGAGACTTCTCGATATGGCTTGATTTGACTTGTTGATATTGATGACTTCACGATATACTTTACTTCACGATATAGCCTTGGTTAGTTCTCGATATAGCTTTTCTAGACTTCACGGTATTTGTCTTAGAGATATTTCTGCAATTTATTATCTTTAATAGTCTTCTCTACAACTTGTTGCTTGAACAATATTCGTTGAACTTCTTCCAAGTTGATTTATTCTATAACGTATATACAAGACTATTACATGGAGATCTCTAAACTCATTTAGACATTTGAACTGTCTAGAAAAACAAACAAGACAAGTACACTAAAAACTTGGACTATTTCAAATGAAATACTCCATTTGTTCATGTAAATAGACATTGCTACTTGAATAGGCTTATTGTGATGGAATTGACATTTCGTGTACCTAACACTTTACGAATCGTGTTTGGATTTAACATTCATGTATACGAAACACGAATGTAAACGAAATGAACAAATTGTCAGATCTATCTTGTATCATCAATTGGTTAAGACGCATTATTAAGAAGCGCATTAATAAGATGTATATATATTGTCACGTATGTGACAAAAAATATGTATATATGAAACATATATGTTATATCTAAAAAAAACACATAAAAAACATTATAGAATACACAAATCGTAATATGAGATAGAAATTGTAGATTTCAGCTACTTTCTCCTAAAAATTAATATAGTAATTCAAATCTTACGTTAAATATTTCTAACTTATGTGGCAGAGATGACAAAAACACTTGATCTACTTTTTTTTTTTTAAAGAATCAATATTATAAATCAAGTTTCACGTTAAATATTTGTAACGTGTGATAGAGGTCATAAAAACACTTTACAGAATGCGCAAAAACTTGAAGATCTTGCTATAAATATCGATGACTAACGTTATTCACGTTCATCTTTTTTACTGATAAAACTCTATATGAATAAATTATAAATTTAATTTATTGGTAATATAATTAAAGTGAAAAATATAAATAAGAGAAAATAAGATGATTTTATGTTATAAGAAAGTATTTAGATTTAAATTTAGATAGTTCATAAGACATTTCTGAAAGAAAAATCAATGTCAATTATTATATTTCAAAACTTAACAAAATAATTTCCCATATTTTAAATTGTATAAAACTGAAAAAAAAGAAAAAAAAGGAGAAGAATAGAATAATTCATCATGTCCGTTACAAAGGGAAACCGGACACAGGGGTTTAATAAAACATAAACCCTAGCTCCAAGTCTCCAAGTCTCCATCTCTTCATACACATCCACTGAATCAAACCCTAATAAGCTCTGTATCTATTTCAATGGCGGCCTTGAATCAAATCCAAGGCGGAATGTACGGAACCTCATTAAAGCCTCGTCTTCTCCGTTACTTAATTAAGCACAAATTACCTGACGATAAGCACCCGTTTCGAGACACTTCGGAGCTTGTACAGCTGTCAGATACTGTTAGAACTCACCGCCTCTTGTCGGAAACTTCTTCGCAACCAATTGACCAGAAAGTCATGGAGGAGTGGAAGTCTGCTGTTGATTCTTGGATTAATCTGCTGGTTCAGCTCGTTTCTGTTGATTTGGTAATTTCTCGTGTTTCGTTTCGTAGTTTTTAGAGTTTTGGCAACTTTTTGTTAATTTTTTGTTAGTGCACCTCGGAATTTTGTATTTGGTAATTTGTTGTGTGATTTTTGCTGTTTTGATGGAATTAGTGTTTGTTTCGGAAATGCCAATAGAGGTCTAAAGTTTCAAAACTCGGAATGTTATGTTTGGTAATTTCTTGTGTGGTTTTCGTTGTTTTGGTGAAATTAGTGTTTGTTTTGGAAATGCGAATTGAGTTTGAAAGTTTTGGAAATTTTTTGTTTGTGCACCTCAAAATGTTATATTTATTCGGTTTTTGTGTTAGTACTCATTTCTGAAGTGTGATATACTGATATATGGATTTATATTATGTATGGCAAGAGAGACATTTTTACTGTTAGTGCTAATGACTCAGATTTTTATGTTTTGTTGTTTATATAAAAACAAATTGTTCGGTTGCAAAATTCTTGATGTAGTAACAGTGTATACTGTTTTCTGTTTGTAATTTATGGCAGAAGAGCATCGTCTTTATGACGATCTTAGTTATTTGTATATTTTTGGACTTCTGTTTTGTTTTTTTGTTGTTGAATATTAAAGTGCCTAAGTCAGTGCACTACATGAAAGTTTGCAGATTTTAACAGCGGACTCTAGAAATTCCGGGCATTGTATTGTGATTTAATTTTTGTGTTGAGATAATTGGTTGGATTATGCAGCCAGATAAATGCTGGGTTGGGATCTGCTTGTTAGGGGTGACTTGTGAAGAATGTAGTTCTGACCGATTCTTGGCGTCATACTCTGGTTGGTTTAACAAGCTCTTGTCACATATTCAGGTATATCCTCTTACTTGAATCTTTATGTTTATGTTTACGTAGTTTGTCATGAAGTTTACTATATTTAGCTTGTAGTTTGTCGCTTTTGCATCCGCTGTTTGGGAAAAAATATGAACCAAAATTTAATTTCAGCTATTTTAGTCTAATAATAATAGAGATTCTAGCGGCAAACTGGTTGACTGCATAATGCGTTGATAGGATGAATAATGGTTAGGAAAGTTGCTAGATCGAGAATGTACAGACTAATCACATTACAGTACATAATATCCAATCAATCAATTTTCTGTTTTAGGACCTTCAGAATTTTTTCCAGCATTGTCATGAAGTATTTGTATAATGAATCATTTTACAATCTACAAAGTATTTATTATATTAGAAGTCATAAGCAAGTAGTTGTAAAGTTGCCATCAATCAAGCTATTTGTCTTCTTATTTGCGGGTGGGGTCTTATCTTTCGAATAGAGTAACTTAATAAGTGGATCATATAAGCAACATCTTAGTAGTTACATACACAGTATTCAACGGTAGTACTGAAGTCAGAGAATACGAAAGATTGCAGCCTTCTAAATTATAATTTTAATACTTTCTAGCAGTGTAGATAATCTTTTGGAGGCTCTTAGTCCCCTCTTTAATTTTATTATAATTAATATAGCTTCTTAATATTTATCATGGTTATCACGGCGCCAAATCGAGCCTTAACGCCTGAGTACCTTCGAGAAGACTAGTCAACAAGTCGTTCAACTAGTCGTAAAAAGTCGATAATTCATTCATATATATATATATATATATATATATATATATATATACTAGATGTAGTATATAATATAACTGAACACATCAATATCTCAATTTAAAAAAAGGATTAGAATACCCCTATTCTTATTCGTTGGTTGAAAGTACTAAAAGAAGTTTGAGAGAAGATAAAAAAGAAAAAGAGGGATGATATTAATCTTAGTCGAATTTGAAGTCTAGAGAGGCTCCCTAGTATAAGGGAGGGAAGAGAGGCTCTTACTGATTTGTTGAGGTACTAACAGTCTCTTGAGCAACATATTAACACCAACTCCCAAAATTTGTACTTATGAGGCTAAAAAGAGAGTGTTTCAAGACACAAATCACTTTATAAAACAGATCTTCTATAACTTGCTAATGTTAAAATTGATAAATATCGCAAGGGAATTAAAGCAGTTCTACTAATACTCAAATCTTTCAGGTTGGACTAATGGACTTTGAGGCTTCCAAAGCCTTCATCATCAGTTTACTAATTCAATCCATGTAACAAATAATGCAAGCTTGTTCATTTTTTTTTAAAGAATTTGATCTGTATAGTATATATTAGCGTGAGCATAGCAGAATATTTAACAGGGATGAACAACTTATCATTACTAGATGTTACTGGTAGCATATTACTTTCTACTAAATCGACCAAATTAACAGATGTATATGTTAGCAAGCACCTATCATAAACTTTGAGATAACTGATATAGACTTGTGCAAGTTTGTCTGACTGGGATAATGCCATGCTTTTGTATCCTACTTTTTTTTTTTTTACCAAGCTTCTCATATAAGCAAGGCCAATTTTGGCTGATACTACTCTCCTCTTGGTAACAAAAAGTCGAGGATTCACGCCTTAGTGGAGGTGTGAGGGCGTAGTTAAATTCTTGTGCCTATACTTAAAAATAGTCAACTACTAGCATAAGTTTGAAAATTACTCAGCAACCATTACAACTAAACATGTTTGAAAAGGAAAGCACTACTCGTTTGGTCATTTCCCTTGCAAGTTTTATAAATTCTCGTAAAGCACAAATTAAGACAATTGTGATCTTCAGTTTTTTCACTAAGACTGCATCATTGCCATACTTCCTCTCAAACATTTATATCTTGTTACTGCCTTTCTAGATCCTTTTTTTCCTTATTCACCATGTTACTTAAAAATGTGCTAATTATGATTGTGCAGTTCAGTAGTTTTATGAAAGTTTAATGTTATTGTGTGTGTGTGTGTAATGTGTGTGCGTGGCGCGAAAAAACCTACTCCCTCTGTCC
>PHNY01025215.1:10029-20641 GCA_003724115.2 Anethum foeniculum | reverse complement strand
TTTTATACAGAAAAAAAAAATTCCAAAAAAAATTATAGAACTATACTTTTTATAAGCCTTAAAATGCGTGCCAAGCCCTCCCTCCCCCAGCGTATACAACCTGCTGGGACGGAGGGAGTATATGTAATACATGTCTTTGTGAATTACAGTTGGTTGCAAGGTTATGTATGCAGTTGTTTTGTAAGTTTCTCATTGTTTATCTATTACACCTGCAAACTTATGTGATAACGGATAACCTACCAAATTGTATTGAGGACTAAGAAACAATTACTCCCTCCGTCCTTCCCACTTCTTTACGTATGGTTGGACATGGAGGACAAGAGAAGTGAAAAATACGTGCAATTTATTGGGGCCTAGTAATAAACAAAGAGAAATTTGGCATGTTAAAAAATGCAAAGAAATGAGGGTGACATGCAAAAAAGGGAAATGTAAAGAAATGTAACATAATCCATGTTATAGTAAAATTTTAAGACTGTATCTAATATATAAGACTGCAACAGTGCATGACCTACTGATTGTATTCCTAGAAACTGCATTAAAATTTCTCGTATCTTTTATAATCTGAACGTGATGCACCTATTCCCTGGATCATATTCGTTTAATGATAAAGGGGTAAAGTAATATGGCAAATAGTAACTATTTAAAAGTATTTTATGTACTTCAGGGATCATTAAAATCCACCAATTTCTATTATAGGTCTGATGGAATTTAAACTTTTACTCTTCAACTTTTTAATTTTAATTTTTTTTTTGTTATTGTATTTATTTAAATGGGTAAGATTATGGTTAAATGCTGACAAACTTTTGTTGTGGAATAATTTGCAGTCTCAAGGGGAATCCCCTTTTCTGATGGTTGCTTCTTGTGCCTCATTGTCAGACCTTTTAACAAGGTTCACTTCCCTTTCTAGTTTAATCTTTCTGCAAAGAATGGTATTAATTTAGAATTGCCAGACCTATTTTTTTGTCTTTTGTTCAGTAATATTCTACAATACATTTATATAATATGTGTTTTCTTTTTTAGTTTTATCTTTCTGCAAAGAATGGTATTAATTTAGAATCGTCGGACCTATTTCTTTGTCTTTTGTTCAGTAATATTCGACATTTATATAATTTGTTTTGTGTGTTGTGCAACATCAACAAGATCAGAGAAACATGTTTTGACTCATGTAATTTGCTATAGCATGCATCTTTAGTACCTTTAAGTTGGTACTAGTAGGGACAATACATAGTTTTCTATCGCTCCATCTTTCCTTATCTTCATTTTTAACATATTTTTTCACAGTTCATGTCGCATAATAGCTAATAAAAAGCTCCATCTTCCCTTCTCTTTTCAGTTCTAACATGTTTTTTCACAGTTCATATTGCATACTAGCTAATAAAAGCTTATATAACTTCTAGAACATGCTTTCAGCTATATTCATAGTTTTTAGATGAAAAGCTGCCAGATGGTCCAGTTAAGACAGTGACCTGTGTTAAATTTGACAATTAAAATTTTCAATTTGCTAATGGTAACTAACATTTATTTTGCTAGCTGCTCATACTTGCCTTCTCTTACTTCCTTTCCGTATATTCAACATACACATGTCGGTGGAAGTAACAGTACTTAGCTACTTAATATAGTGAACTTTATATGAACTTGGACCTTAGTATTGTTTTAAGGCCTTTAACCTCCACCAAAAAGCATTCAATTGGTAATTTGCACCCTTATCTGTCGTGTATACTTTTTAGTGTTTATCAACACAATTCCCTGCAGCAGTGCAGCCTATTCTTTTCTATGATACAATCTCCTAAATGATGAATTTCGACATCTTTTTGAAGTAATTTGAATTTTTTTAATCTTATGTATGCTTCATGTTATAATCATTTCGATAGTATCTTAAAGCTTATGACAATTAAATAAATTTTTTTAATAGGTTGAGTGGATTCTCAAATTTAAAGAAAGATGGGACCTCACATGCTTTAAAAGTGATTCAACCAGTGTTAAAGCTTCTAAACGAGGATATTTCTGATTCGACAAAGGTCACCATTCCTTTAATATTTAGATTTTGCTTTCCTGTTGCCCCTATAAATTGTAATTGCTGCTTATTCCGGAGAAGTTCCTATAGTTGTATTCTTTTTCATCTAATTTTAAAATCCATGCAGAATACCTCGCAATAGGTAGAACCTTCTATTTGCATTGTTGCTCACTTCAGCAGTGTCCACATAGTTTTGTTATATTATATCATGTTCTCTTTCAAGAACTTGAGTTTAAATTATACACAGGGCACATTTGCATATGCCGGTACTTTTATTTTTAAATGCAGATTGGCAGTCTCATACTCAATGGCGACAATTATCACTAGGAAATTGATTAAATAATCTCTCAGTGTCATGATTTCATACTGTTCATGAGCTAGCATAATGTAATTTGTATGCATTATGTGTTTAGTGACTTTAGTCAACTGTAAGCATTGTGTGTTTAGTCAACTGTAGTCTTCCAGTTCAATATTACTTTATATTGCTATGATGTTTTCTTCAGGATGGGGCCATCAGCTTGCTCTACACTGTTATAACTTCATTCCCAGCTTCTCTACATCGGCACTATGAGAGCGTAAGTTCTTTTTGTCATGTAAGATTAACTGGTATTAATACCAGTAGTAGGTTACCTGTAATATCTCGTGCCTTCATTCATTGATGAAGTTACATCCATCAACGTTAAGGTCATTATATTTGAACTATAGAGAAGTGCATTATAATCTGAATAAACTTGAGTAATATTATGTTACATGGTGCTGTTAGCTGGCCAGGATAATAGGCTCAAAATATTCCAAGAGCTTGTCCTCCCATGATGGGTAGCAATTATATTCTAAATAGTGTGTCAGAAGCATATTGCATTCAAGATGGCAAGAGGCCTCCTTTATGCTGAACGGAATTGACATTATCTTGGATTAACTCATTGACCTCACTTGTTTGAGTGCACTCTTTTCTTGGGTTTGCTAGAATATAAATTAGTACCAGTAATCGTTCGACTTCTAAAAGAACAAATATTATGACAGGTTGAAGCTGCTATTGTTGCTAAAATTATGTCAGGAAAATGCAGTGTTGGTCTCTTAAAGGTTAGAGTTTTTGTGTATTTTCGCATAGTAGTCTCTTGGAAATAGAACATGAAATGTGGACATAACTTTTTGTATCTTTAGAAACTTGGATACTGCTTAGCATTACTTCCGAAATCGAAGGGAGACGAGGATAGCTGGTTGCTGATGATGCGTAAAATCTTAATTTTGATGAATGTTCAGCTTAAAGATGCATTCCAAGGTCTCGAGGAAGGTAAAAGTCAAGATTGCGGACTTGTTGTGTTACTGCTAGCCTTTGTGCAAATACATAATTGTTTATATACTTGCAGAGAGCAAAACTGATGAAGCTTTGCGTGTATTGATCCCCCCCGGAAATGATCCCCCGCCTCCACTTGGAGGTCTAACAATGCCAATAACCTCATACGGGTCAACAAAAAGGCCTGAGCTATTGCTAATGTGCAGCGTATCTACCTTAATTGATTGCTGCTCTACAATGCTTACATGCCCCTATCCTATTCAAGTGAGTTATATTATACATCTTGATTTTTCTTTAATGGCATTAGATGTATATTGTGGTCGTGCTTGGCATGATGATCAAGTGTCCACTTGCCATCTGCTAGGTCAAGGGTTCCAACCCTTGGAAACAGCCTCTTTATAAAATGAAAAATAAGTGTAAGGCTGTGTACATTGGGACCTTCCCCGGACATTGTTGATATGAGAGCTTTGTGCACTGGTTATGACCTTTTTAGCATTAGATATGTGTTCATTCATCTTATTTATGTATATTTTCTGTTGTGTTTCCTCGACTTGTAGGTTAGTGTTCCTGTTCAGTCGTTGATGATGCTTGTTCGAAGAGTGCTGATGCTGGATGGCTCTGTTTCACAGAATCTGTATCCACTTATGACCACAATGCAGCAAGAGTTGATCTGTTCTGAACTTCCGGTTCTGCATCTGCGCAGTTTGGAGCTCTTGACTGCAATAGTAAAAGGAGTGCGCAGGTGAGCAACGCTGTATGCAATATGCATTTTAAAAGTTGCAACTCTTTGATGCAATTGATCTCAACTTTTTTTTAATCTGTGGGTCAACTATATTGAATTTTCTATTGTCATCCTGCATTTAGGAGGTGTACTCTGAATTTGGATGACTGTTAGTCATGCTTATTATTTTTTTTGCCGTTAGTTCTCTCTCCAAAGGATCTCTGGAATATTAAGCTTCTCTCTTTTTTTCTTAAAGTCATATTTCTCTTTGCAGTCAGCTATTACCACATGTTGCAGATATCACACTACTTGTTACAGAGTACTTCAGGAAATGTGCAATGCCAGAATTAAGGATAATGGTGTATTCAATCATAAGAATTTTGCTAAGGTCGATGGGAGTTGGTATGCATCTTTTTCTGTACTGGTCCATTTTTTAAGTCTAGTGGTGCTTGTACAAGTGATAATTTCTAGCATCAAAATATGAATTTTCGTAACTTTGCACTTTTAATAAGCAACTGTCCTTTTTAAGACCGGTAAATTAGTTTTTGGTCAGGGCCAATTAAGTAATTAACAATAGATATACTTGGCTTTATTTAATAACAGGCACATTAATTACTTGATAACAAGATCTGTTCTTGATTGTTAATTTGCTAAAATAGAGTATTTGGTAAGCCGACATGGCCTTTGGGAACTTACATATGTGCTTGGGCTGTCTTTTGGGACTAAGTTAATAACATGATAACAGCTCTCTAAATATTTTCTTGTCTTCTAGTATTATATATCCTGATCGTAAGGGAATCTGATTATACCTACGTACAACTATGCAACAGTGCAAGTTGTATAACTGCATCATTCTTCGTCTGAGCAGCCAAGTGGATCCCATATTTTTACACCTATCACCAATTCATATATTCTTTTGACCATTGATGTTTTGTTGAATGATACTTCTGCAATCACACGACTATCAAGAAGTTATATGTTTTGTTATTTACAACCCTCTTTAACCACCCGATGTTGGCTGTTGAAACATTATCTCAAATAGTTATGATTGAAACACTCTCTAATTCCCTCACAGACACTCCTGAACCCAACCCGTCCTTTTAAAATTCTTTCGAAACAATATTCTAAATTTCAACCCTTCCCTTCCCTTCCCCATCCCCAATCTGAACGCACCCTTAGGGAGTGCAAATACAGGCAGAAAGATTCAATTTTATTTGCATTCATACATTAGAGATAATGTTTAATGCTATAATACGATTATCAATTCATTAGTGTCATACTATTACCTCTTACTTATTACACAAGGCAAATATTTGTAATAATGACAGTCTAATTTACTTTTGCATAACATTCTTTTGTTAGTTTAACCATCGTGTATTTTTCAGTTATGTTTGTCTATCTGGTGTTGCATGTTCATGTGCGTGTTTAATTACTCTGCATCTAAAAACTGTAGATGGTACAAGGACCATCTTTGCTTTGTAACATAGTTCTTACTAAAATTTGTTAAGAACATTCCATCTCTTGAAAGGTTTTATTTACTGCTAGAAATTTTTATCATACAGGAATGTCACTTTACCTTACCCAGGAAGTAATCAACAACACTTTTGTTGATCTTGATTATATTAGCTCTACAAGTGGCGATTTGCATTTGAACTCAAATGCCTCTTTTGAGCCACTGCAACAGCCTGTCCAGAAAAAGAGAAAGCATGCGAGTGCAGCAGTCTCTACTGATGAGCAGCCTGACAGGATTGGTACTGAAATAGGGGTGCCTAAAATCATAACCCCAATATCCGTAAAGATAGCTGCACTACACACATTGGAAACTCTTCTAACTGTGGTATGCTTATTATAGTAATCTATTTTTGCTGATCAGCAAGAAAATTACAAAGACTTGCTTCTATAAGTTTTCTTGTGAAGGGTTTGAGCTTTTGAATATGTATGGGTAGGGGGAAGCCTTGTTTGAATAGTAAGAATTTCCACACGGGTCACATATTCTCTTTCGGACTGTATGACCTCAGAACATCCAGGGTCATTTTCAAGTATAGGGTGTTTAACATTGGGTGCCAATTTATGTAGAAGTATTTTGACTATTGTTACACTTTTTAATACCGTCCATGCCATGCACATACGCTTTTTAGACAGTATACTTGGAGCCCATGTTTATAGGCTTTCAGTATGTCTCACTTGATCAATGTTGGGAGTTGTGAACATATGTGATGACTAGCTGACTGGATTCTGACCTTTTACCTCGGTGATACAGATTTAATGATCATGGTTCTTGCCATTTTCAGGGTGGTGCAATAAGATCTGACAGTTGGCGACCAGACGTTGATCGACTTCTTATAGCCATTGCTCTAGATGCTTGTAAAGGGGGTTGGGCAAAACAGGAAAAAAACATTTTTCTTTCTGCTGGACATACCGATCTTTGGGCTGAGTTTCAAATGGCAGCCTTAAAAGCACTTTTAGCATCTCTTATCTCGCCTAACCGTGTTCGCCCCCCTTTTTTGTCTCAGGGTCTTGAGCTATTCCGCAAAGGTATATTGTTTTTTTTTTGACAACTCTTTCATAGGGGTGATTATCAATTGCAGATCTTAAGCTTTTATGTTCTTGTCAATCTATTATGCCTTATGCAACGTACTCTACAATATATTCTGTAATAGACAACCTAATCCTACTGATATATTTCTTGATGGGTGAGTGTACGACTAGATAATAGTTCCAGTAAACAATTGCACTTCTGAGTTGAGAACGACTTGTGAAGGACAGAAGGTAAGATGCAAATAAATATGTATTAAGCTAAATTAGTGTAACTAAGTTTAAGAAGTCGCATGATTAATTGTTGAATCATGAATGACATTAGCAATGATAAAAAATCAACTAAAGAAATTAGTATTAAATATGTAGTGTTAATGGCGCCAAGGGTGCTGGTGATCAAAGATATTGGTATAAATTTTTGTTAATTTTTGAATGGCCCCTTGACCTAGCATCATGCAGGAAAGGTAAACAAGTTACCGACTCCTTCTCGAACATGCATTTGGTATATGACTAAAAGTAATGTACTATAACATATATAATTTGCAATCTGGCTAGCACATAAAATATTTCTCTTGCTCCTCTCTTCGCCTTGATTATTGTTTGGTTTTTCTAATGAGAGCAGGATTCTTGAACTTGCACATGCATCATGAAGATCGTGGTGACAAACATTCAAATTTTGATCTGGAGTGATTAGATATCATTTTCATGATCATCAACTGGCATATTTTTGCAAAAAACTGTTTTAGTGATTGAAGTCCTTTCTGCTATAAATATTGTGACAACAGTATATACCAATTTGACTATAATGATAAAGCTTACAGCTGAAATGATTTTTCAGTTTCTTTCTTTTGCAAAATGGTAGACAATTGAACTTGTCTATCAGAGTGAGGTATTACTTAATTATCAGTGTGAAATTCTTTTTAATTTCCACTTGTGTTCCCCATCAATTAAAATTAGGTCTAATATCTAGAGTCATCTTGGGTGTAGGACTGCATCGTGCTTAGAAGAACCCCTTTGAGGTTCTTCTTTGAGCTGGATATATATATTTATTGATGTACTCTCCTCTGGTTTATGATTGGAAAAAAAGTGATTCAACTGGTTCTACATTGTAATCACTTTTTATGGGGGAATGCAAGTTTTGATATATTTAAGTAAAAGTGGCACCATAATCTATTAGGCAAATACATTATTAAAATTTCCACTTCTCATCTTTCTTTGATATCCACCTCAATTTTGGTGCCACATTCTATATTATGTTTATGGGAATGCTTTTATCTCTTCTCCGCTCTTCTCTAGTCAATTTCTCATTTATATTGGTCAATTGCAGGCGCACAAGAAACTGGAACAGAGCTTTCTGAATTTTGTTCACATGCTCTTATGGCATTAGAAGTGCTTATACATCCTAGGGCACTTTCACTGATTGATTCTGCATCTGACGCCGACGTAATTGGAGCAAAGTTCAGAAATCCAGGAAGCATGTACTCGGGTGATCAGAATGGCAATACCTCATATTCAGGTGGCACACTGGGAAAAGGCAATGATGATCCCGAGTCGGATGATGATGACCTCTACAATAGTTGGCTGAGAACTGCTGGTGAGGGTGATATTGCAGACACGCTGACAGAAATCAATACTACTACTGTTGCACCATTTGCTTCTAAAGACCCAAGTGCAGAAAACCAGTTTCCGTTGGACATGGCATTTGGTGCTGAAGTTCCACAAATAAGTGGAAGAAGGGAGATGCCGGTTGATGTCTCCAAAGGCATTCAAGAAGCAACTTCCATTGTCGGAGAAATTGGAGAAAGAGTGGATGATGAGATAATGACAGAGAGACAAGGATTCCGAGACACCATCCAGCATTCTGTAGAAGCTTTTGCCTGTGAAGGTCAAACATATCGTAATGCTCCTGTTGGTTCCATGAATGTCCAATCTGATACAGTTTTCGTGGAAAATAGCACTGCATCAGCTCTAAACAGAAGCACACAGGAACAAGATGTTCCTTTAACCATACTATCAAATTTTGTAGGTAGTTCAGGGCTTATGCTTGAACATAACGCAGATTCATCGGATGAATCAATTCCTGATATTGTGGACGAGGAATCAGATTCTGATTAAAAGGTACATTTAATTTTGTTATCATGAATGTCAAAGTTTAGGATCACCCCAAGTGTTGAATTTATGTATCTTGTAACAGCATATTGTCAACCATAAGATCATCAAAATTTGTCATCTCCTTGTTCCTTAACTTATCTGCAGTGGTGGCAGTACATTGCCAAGTCTGGTGCTATATGAACCTCAGATTGAATCTGAAGATGAGTGATTCGACAAGTTTATTACATCATTTGAAGGGAGAATCATTTAAATTTTGTTAAACTTTAAAAAAAAAATATTAAGATCCGTTTAGTTGTCACATTCAAAGATGATGAAAAAAATGTAGGACTTCATATTCCAAGTTTTGTTTAGTTCTTGTGCAGGAGTTGGAAGTCCTTGTGGTTTCACGTTGAAATAAATTAAATTGGATATCTTTACACGTTATAATTGTTATTGTGCTTTTACAGAATAATGCTTCCACGTGGTTTATAAGGATTTTGCGGATTGTGTCTAAGGAGGTTCTTGAGAAAATTAATATTCTTGGTACTACTTACAGTCACAGACCCACCCGGTGTTGCGGTTATTTAAATTAGCACAAACAATAGGTGTGTGGCTATTTAACATTGATGAAAAATTATAATCAGTATAAAATAATTGATATTTCAACAGAATTTAAAGTAAAAAGGGTTTATATGGTACAATCCAGAATGATGGTTGATTTAAAGTAAAAACCATCCAAAGGCAACTTTATTTTTTCACATTAACATTTACGTAAAAAATTTTAAAATAACACTTTTTTTTTGGGATAAATCGAAAAATGGCCCAACTATGTGCCTGTTTGGCGTGTCATATTTCTCAGCTCATACGGGTCAAAGCCCGTTTTAACATAACTCGAACCGTTTGGCAGATATTAAGAATGATCATATATTCGGCTTAAATGACATAAGCAGCAAGTTAGTCATGGGGTACTTTCCCGATATCAGTTCAACTTATTTTTGTTTTAGTTGAGACAATGTTATAGCCTAGGTAATTTACACGTGATTAGTGATTTGTTTTCAGTTTTTTTAATTATAATTATTTTGTTATTTTAATTTATGTAATATTTTATTATTTACATTTATTATAAAAAGTAAGTATACTTGAATAAGTATTTTTGAATATATTTTTTTCAATAAAATATATTATAATAATTAGATATGTGAAAATAGTTAAAAAAAAGAATAAATGTGTGGTCAGTGGATTTTAAAATACGGGAACATGTACAAAGAATCATAAAATAGCCAATATTTTTTTCAATTTTGTCCTTTTAATTTTATATTTATGAATTAAAATTATTGTTAAAATTAATTTTTAAAATAAAAATTTCTTTTTCAATTTTGTCCTTTTAATTTTATATTTATGAATTAAAATTATTGTTAAAATTAATTTTTAAAATAAAAATTTTAACTTATAAGTTATAACTTACCAAATACATCGCTGACTTATATGTAAATTTATCCAAACACCTAAATAACTTATAAGTAATAATTTACATATCACTTATATAACACTTTTCAACTTTAAGTTATAAGTTACATTTTTTAAGAAATGTCAAACAGACCCTATACATTGCTGTATATTTAATTCCATCGTTGGGATTCGATCCCATGTAATAAATACCCAGTACCTACCCCTCCGATCATATAAAATATACAGCCATGCTTCATTAAGAAAAATACTGTGCAACCAAATTAATATTTGCATTCCAACTTTAAATTTATACGGGGAAATGTTATTTTTAGAGTAAAAAAAAAATGAAAAAGATAAAATTATTCATAGTGCTGATTTATTTGTTAATTTATTTGTTTTCAGGGATAATTTTATCTTTTAACTTTTACTTTGTTCTGAAAATTAAAAACTAGCTCTAAAAATAACATTACTTTTTATATATTAGACATTTAATAAAAGATTATCAATA
>PHNY01025198.1:31030-48224 GCA_003724115.2 Anethum foeniculum | reverse complement strand
GCCCCAATATTCTCCAAGGGGCTTTCATCGGTTTTCACCGGTGAAAAGCCCCGATCCTTTCTTGTTTTTAGTTCTTCTTGACTGATCTTTTATTTTCCTTCAATAAGTTCCCAATTTATTTTGGTTTTGTTTAGTCTCTCCTTGTGAGAGTTTGATTTCATTTTGGTGTGTTTTGAAGTTCTTCATGTCCGANATTTAGTGATAAAGGTTGTTATGGTGTCGCATCTACGATCGATTGCTCAAAACAGTTGGGTCACAGCAAGTACATGTACATATTCTTATCTTCTTCAAGAATCGCTTGGTTGCCTGTCCAATATGGAAGGATTTAACGGCGATATATTTATGCGTTTGTTCAATTTCGATTGTGTTTGTAGATGCCGTATGACTTTTCATTATTGAATTGATTCTCCTTTTTTTCAAAAAAAAAAAAAAAGTACTTTAGATTTTGTATTAAAGTGAAGTTAAATAAAAGTATTATTCATACAGTTTCGAAAATATTTAAAAAGAAAAAGTAATAAACTGATAAATCTCCCTCTAAAATAACAAAACGTAGAAAGATCCAGAACGTCACTCCAGATAGACCGCGAAGTACAGAACCTCCTAGAACCCTTCCAGACACTTCCACTCTCACATATCCGTCCATCTTATATATACGCACAAAAAACCCCTCTTTCTTCTCCATTAACATATACACACATCTCTACACACACAACAAAAAATCTCTACAAATCTCTCTCCTTTCAATTCCTGTTACAAAACCATGGCAGACACCGAGACATTTGCATTCCAGGCAGAAATAAACCAGCTACTGAGCCTGATCATCAACACTTTTTACAGCAACAAGGAGATATTTCTACGGGAACTGATCAGCAACTCATCTGATGCGTTGGATAAGATCAGGTTCGAAGGACTGACTGATAAGTCCAAGCTGGATGCTCAACCCGAACTTTTCATTCGGATCGTTCCTGATAAGGCTAACAACACTCTCTCCATCATCGATAGCGGTGTTGGAATGACCAAAGCAGGTATATTACTCACAATATTTGTGTATCTATTGTTTTTATTTTACTACAAACAGTGATGTTTATGTGTGTGCTTGGGAATTTTTATAATGTGCATGTATTGTTAGTGAATTTTATTGTATGATTATATGTGATTGTGTTGATTTGTGGTTACAATTAGCTACAAACAGTGATATCTAGCTGTATTTTTAATGATTTTTTGCGATTTCTAAATGTGTATTAGGTTTTCGATTTTGTGATAATTTCATCGCTGAGTGTGTTTATTCATCAATTTGAGGAGGTTTTTTTAGCTATCCTTAAGTTAAAGTATTTTTAACTGTAATATGCAAATTATTGTGGAGTACAAAATCTTGCGAGTTTTATTTTTTTATGTTCGTAAAGTTAATGAAAATATATACGTGTAATTAGTCCATTATGTGTATCTGTTAAGTGGATTGAAGGAAGGAGGTGTTTAATGTTTGGAAGGCCGAGTAGTTTTAGTGGAACGTGATGTATATATACATGTATTTTTGGGAGAAACTATAGTTTGGATTGTGGAGATTGATTTTTTTGTGTTGCTACTGTTGTGGTTGTTTTATAGATTTGGTGAATAATCTGGGAACGATTGCGAGGTCTGGAACAAAGGAATTTATGGAGGCATTGCAGGCTGGTGCCGATGTGAGTATGATTGGGCAATTTGGTGTAGGGTTCTACTCTGCTTACCTTGTTGCAGAGAAAGTTATTGTGACTACTAAGCACAATGATGATGAACAATATGTTTGGGAGTCTCAAGCTGGAGGTTCGTTTACGGTTACAAGGGATGTAGATGGAGAACAGCTTGGGAGGGGTACTAGGATTACTCTCTTCCTCAAGGAAGATCAGGTACTAACAACACTCTTATCATTTTGTTTGTTTGTGCACGTTCACGTATCTATTTTGGTTGTAAGTTACAATGTTAGCTAAGGCTCAATTGGATCACACAAACTTAAAAACATTTTCAAACTGATTAACTTTAATTTTATCAAATCTTAAGGTTGCACTGATTAATGTTTACTGCAACATGACTTAGTTATCTATGTTTCTACAAAGAATAATGTGTTCTGCAACATAATTTACTTGTCCATGTTTCTAGAGATGCTAATATTTTGAAAATTTAAATGTTGTGCAGTTGGAGTATCTGGAGGAGAGACGTATCAAGGACTTGATCAAGAAACACTCAGAGTTTATTAGCTATCCAATTTATCTCTGGGTTGAGAAGACAACTGAGAAGGAGATTAGTGACGATGAAGAAGATGAAGATAAGGAGAAGAAAGAAGGTGATGTGGAAGAAATTGACGAGGAAAAAGAAAAGAGCGAGCCTAAGAAGAAGAAAATTAAGGAGGTCACTCATGAATGGGAGTTGATTAACAAGCAGAAGCCTATTTGGTTGCGAAAGCCTGAGGAGATCACCAAGGAGGAATATGCTGCTTTTTACAAAAGCTTGACAAACGATTGGGAGGAACATCTTGCTGTGAAGCACTTCTCTGTTGAGGGGCAACTTGAGTTCAAGGCCGTCTTGTTTGTGCCCAAGAGGGCTCCATTTGATCTGTTTGATACCCGCAAGAAGATGAACAACATCAAGCTCTATGTCCGCAGGGTGTTTATCATGGACAACTGTGAGGAGTTAATTCCAGAGTACCTGGGCTTTGTCAAGGGTGTAGTTGACTCGGATGATTTGCCTCTCAATATCTCTCGGGAAATGCTGCAACAGAACAAGATTCTTAAAGTCATCAGAAAGAATCTTGTGAAGAAGTGCATTGAACTGTTCAATGAGATAGCTGAAAATAAAGATGACTACACTAAGTTTTACGAAGCCTTCTCGAAGAACTTGAAGTTGGGTATTCATGAGGACAGCCAGAACCGTGCAAAATTGGCAGACTTACTCAGGTACCATTCCACCAAGAGTGGTGAAGAGCTGACTAGTTTGAAGGATTATGTTACAAGAATGAAGGAAGGTCAGAAGGATATATTCTACATAACTGGTGAGAGCAAGAAGGCGGTTGAGAATTCACCTTTCCTGGAAAGGCTAAAGAAGAGGGGCTATGAGGTCCTTTTCATGGTTGATGCTATTGATGAGTACGCTGTTGGACAGCTTAAAGAGTATGACGGCAAGAAGCTGGTTTCTGCTACCAAGGAGGGCTTGAAACTTGATGATGAAACTGAAGAAGAGAAGCAGAAAAAGGAAGAGAAAAAGAAGTCGTTTGAGAATCTGTGCAAGACCATCAAGGATATTCTTGGTGACAAGGTTGAGAAGGTGGTGGTTTCTGACAGGATTGTGGACTCTCCTTGCTGTTTGGTGACTGGAGAGTATGGTTGGACTGCCAACATGGAAAGGATTATGAAGGCTCAAGCTCTCAGGGACAGTAGCATGGGTTCATACATGTCCAGCAAGAAGACCATGGAGATTAATCCAGACAATGGAATCATGGAAGAGCTGAGGAAGAGGGCCGAGGCTGACAAGAATGATAAATCAGTGAAGGATCTGGTGATGCTGCTTTTCGAGACAGCCCTATTGACTTCAGGCTTCAGTCTTGATGATCCCAATGTCTTTGCTGCGAGAATTCACAGAATGCTAAAACTGGGCCTAAGCATTGAGGAGGATGAGGAAAGTATGGAGGACACAGAGATGCCTGCACTGGAGGAAGATGCGACTGAGGAGAGCAAGATGGAGGAAGTAGACTGAGGATCACAGCTTCTAACGTAGTTCTTGGGAAATGGGCACTTAGTTTTGGTAAAGGCGTTTCTTGGTGTTTGCAATTTGCAGTTGGAAACTTTATGTTTCGTTATCAGACGTTGTGTCTATGGTTCTCATATGTAGTGTCTCTCTTGATTCTATGTATGTTTAAGACTTGAGCAACTGCTTTACTTAATATATTGTTTTTCATTAAGGATTGTGTTTCTTATTTTTCTTTACTGCTGCCACCTCCTGGTATTGGATGAGAAATATAACGGACATACCATCCAGTTTAAAGTATATCTACTGTAGATGACAAGCATAGACGACAAACCCATATTTTGTGGTGAATGATGTTTCATTACATGACAGTTGGTGTCGCAGACTCCTCGATTTTATATGAGGTGAAGCAACAAGATTCTGCAAAATTATATTTGGAGTGTTGTGTTGCTCTTTGTTGTGTTTCAAATTTCTGTATAAAGCGTCTATGCTGGAGTTTTTGGAGGTAATTGTAATTTTTTTTTTTTTTTGTCATAGAGGTAATTGTAATAATCCTTAGAAGGTTAAATCGAAGGACATTCCTATGCAATGAAAGATATTACATTCCTGCGGTGGTCACGGTGATTTAACTAAAGAGGATAGCCTTGCGAAGAGTAGTGGGTATTTGCAAAAAAAGCTACTCTTCTCCGTGATGTATGTAGAAGCTTACCTGAATCAGAATGAAAAAATTGGAATTTTGGCTCATATCAAGTATTTTGGAATTTTCGAAGCCAATTTTATGGCTCTCCTATGTCCAATATGTTTTTAAGTGACGAATCATCCGCTAGACAATTCATCTGATAAACCACCACCAGCTCACCATGTTGTACAAGGCCAAAAAATATCTTGATATTCAACATTACTTACAGTTTTAAATTTGAACTTGGAAGGGAAACTTGCATGTATTTTACAAACCATATTCATGAAAACACGTTATTCATACAAAACTACAAGAATCCTTGCATGTATCGTATGTTTTCCTGATAAACACACTTGCCCTTGTTCCTTGCATGCTGAAACCAAGACAAGTAAATAGTCACCAGCATAATTATGTTAAATGATCTTGGACACAAAGGAAAAATCTTATAAATCCAGCAGGCAATTAAAACATTCATTGCTAATGCATACAAGCAACAAAATGTAAATTGAATCACCTCAACAAGTTTGGAATGCAATAAAATAAAATATAAATTAACATCTTAACATGACATGAAACTCGAGTAATTTTAAGAGATGAAACTCATCATTCTTCAAAACCCATTCTAAATTGTTTGAACCAATCCCTATTTTTGAGAAACTACAACTTGGCTATTTAAGAAAAACTTGAACTAGGTGGGGCTCCTCCAAAACCTCCGGAGCCACGTCCAAAGCCTCCCCTTCCAGAACCCTGCAAATTTTTATCAGCATATTAGCACATCTGTTAGTACTGAAGTCAGCTGTTTGATTAAAAATTTGAAAACCAAATTAGGCTAAGGACGGTTGACTCTAGCAACTTATCCGTAGAAACACATTGCAATACCAGACACAGCATCAGATATTCAAGAAATAAAACAAGTGTTGACCAACAAGAAACACAGTCTACATTTTTGTAGTGACAGACATAGGAATGAATGACACGATGATGAAATACAAGGTTGTTCAAAGTTAACCTTCTATTTGTCTTTAAAAACCTCATTAGTTTGTAAATGAGGGTTGGATATGCGACATAGATGTATACAATGTCAGTTAACCTTTAAAAGTTTCATTAGTTTGTAGATGAGGGTTGGAAATGTGACTTGGATGTATACAATGTCAGTTTAATTTTATAAATTGCTAATGAAACAAGATATTACAATGACAGAATATGGTTCCATAATCAATTTGCTAATCATCTTAAAGAATTGATAAGGTAGAACTCTGGCTACAGAAGACAGATAAATTACTGGTTAGAGCCTGGTTATCAATCCTTGGTTCGTTATATTACAGTGTCAAAGTGTAGATAATGAGTTTCCTAGGGATTACAAGCTAAACATTTTAGAAAGTTATTAAGCTTGGACACACATACAGCATCCTGTCACTCAACCAACACTTTGATAATGTCGAGATATCTAAACTTCAGTAATGCATAAGAGCTCACAACATTAGAGCATAAATTCAACAAAAAATATTAAACATATCTGGGAAGAAAATTTACCCTGAAGGCAGGTTGATAGTCAGCTGGAGCTCCACCCTTCTCACCGCCAAATTCACCAGCAGGCCCTCTTGGTCCACCACGATACCCATCCCTATCACCAAACCTGGGTCTCTCTCCTTCAAATCTTGAAGGGCCACTACAGATATCCAACCAATTAAATCATACCAAAACACAAACACCAAAAAACAATCACAAAAAAAGATCAACTATTACCGTGGGCGATCTCCAGGTGGGCCACCCATGGGACGACCAAGTGGCTTAGCAGACTTCTTCAAAGTCGAAGGCACAATGTCTGATGGAAGGTTAAGATAAGTCCTAAGGAACTCAATTCCATCATTTGTGAGGTACCAGTAGTAATGCATCCAAGCAAATGTCTCACGAACATACTCCTTAGACTTAAAGCTCTGCATTAACTTAATCACTTGTAGGTTCGGCACATCGATATCAGGGTGCTTTGCCAAGTTGTAGTCTTTCTTCGCATAGCACACCCCCTCTGAATTTCATATCACACAATATCAAACATCACGTCAACTATACAACCTACACTACCTCCATTCCTATATAAATGTCCATTCCTACATTTCTTAGCTCAAATTTTCTGAACTTCAACTTCTAATCTATAATCATCTATTCATCACATTAACATTGCAAACATCGTAAATTTAGAGTATCCAACACAAAACCTATCGATATTATCTTGCAACATTGTATTTAAAAATTCCGATAACATTTTAAACTCAACATTCGCCAAATATACAATAAATAAGACACATATATACAATTCACAAAAACACATTCACATAAGCACAATTGACGGCCATATATAGATACATAAATATATAAGCATAGAAAATGACGAACCTTGGAAAAGGTATTTTGAGATTTCACGGCGGTTCTTCTCCGTTATAATCTGAAAATACACATAATTATTATTATTAGTCAATTAGCTATATGTATAATTATTTATAAAGATATAGATACAAATGATAATTTTACCATGATTAATGAGAGAAGCTTATGAAGAAGAAGCGCCGGAGTTGTGATAGATGTAATTGGGGGCAGCAGCAGAAGAGAAACTAAAACCCTAGAAACTCAATCATTTTATATTTTTATTTTCGGGTTTATTGGGCCGGGTTTTAGTTTTCATTTAGTATTTTATTATAAATGGGCTTAGGCCCGGTTTTGAATCATAGTGACAGATCCACCGCCCAGCAGAAGCAGTAAACATGTAAAAATAAAATATGAAGGGAAAGATTTTTTATTAAAAACTTTTTGTGTCAGTGCGCCGTAAATATATTTTATTTACTATTTTTATCCAAAACTTAGTTATAAGGATGTGAATATCAAATTAAAATAATTTCATATAAAAATGTTCAAGCAATTTAATAATTTGAAACAACCATTTTGTAATAAAAATATACAAACTATCTAAATAGTTAATATCATAAAAATATAAAATGACAATGAAAATATGAGTGCTTAATGAAATCTTACTAAAATTATTGTTTTCTATAGAAATTAGTTATTGTTTTGTTTTTACGTGATAAAAACAGTAGTCAGGTTCAAATTATAATCATATGTTAAATTAGAACTCAAAATCAAATTTATAAAACTTGAGAATTGGTTTTACTTGAACTCCGGTGTGTATTGAAAATTCGATTAATTGGCCGATTTTTTGAGTACTTGTTTTCAATATCCGAATACTCAGCTGAGTACTCATTTAAATCCGAGTCGGTTAATTTCCGATTTTCGAGTACACGGATAAGTACTCAGCGGAGTTAACCGATTTTTAAAACACTTAATAAAATTAATATAGGACATAATATATGTTTGATAAACGGCTCAAATTTATTGTATATTTACCCAGCATATACTGTTTCTAATGTATATTTACGGATTTACCAAGCAGTTCGTTGAGAGCATTCTTTACAAAAGCACTCACTGATAGGAAAATATTGGGGGGAGGGGAGTAAGTTAAGTTGAATCATGACTGATTGGAAAGTGCAGAAAAGAAATGCTGCTTATTATTCCAAAAATGAAGAATGAGAAGAGAAGGACGGCAATGTACAGAATATAAGAAACATGGTTATACTAAAGCCAAAATTAATTACCCAAAAGAAATTAGACATTGTCCTCGCTGCCCCTTGCATATTCAATTTGTCGTGTCACGGCTGTAAATTATTTGACCAGGTTGGCTCTCTCTTCACGTATAAATGAAACCTATCAGATTCCTTGCAGTCCACAAAGCTTGTCTTCATTAATACTGTTCCTCAACATGAAGGTAAACAATTCCTGTATTGATCTCTCCTCTTACACTGTTTAACATTAACTCTTAAAATGCATGTTTTTTTCTTGATACTGAAACTGAAATGAATATTGTCATAAAGTTATAAACTGAAATGCATACGAGTCACTCTTAAAATTGTGTTCAATGAAAGTGGAATTGCATGATGAGAAAGTGAAGCAGAAAGCAATGAAAGTAGTTTCTGGTCTCTCAGGTATTCACTAATCTATCCGTCTCTATAAAAACATCGTCTGGGCTACATCCACCTGCATTATTTCGATTTCTGAAAATGGTTAAACAAATGTACTACTATAAAAATGTATTGTATGTGATTTTTGGATGAAGGGGTGGATTCAATTGCGATGGAAATGAAGGAGAAGAGGTTAACAGTAACAGGGGACATAGATCCATTTACTATAGTGGCTAAACTGAGGAAACTATGTCACACGGAAATAGTGACGGTTGGACCTGCTGTAGCTGAGAAGAAGAAAGAAGATAATGCTGCTGGTAAGAAAGAAGACACTAAGAAACCTGAGGCAAAGAAAGAAGAATCTGCAGGAGGCGCCAAGAAGAAAGAAGAACCTGCCGGAGGCGCCAAGAAGAAAGAAGAACCAAAGAAAGAGGAAGCAAAAAAGAAAGAAACACCAAAAAAGATTGAAAATAGTTCTCAACAGGAAGCTATAATTCCTTGTCATCAAATGCCTTATGGACCTTACTATAACTATCCTCCTGCTCCTCCGCCTGCTTATAATTATCCACCACCACAACAACAACTGTACTATAATCAGCAGGCGTATAGTTACCAACAATCTCCAGCACCCACACAATACTATTATCACAGAAGTGCAGAAGAGGATCCAAATTCTTGTGTTATCTGCTAAAACATACTATACCAAGTTTTGCAGATAGATGTTTGCACAGCCTGTAGGGTGAGGGTGCCAATCTAAATAATTTCTATACGAGCAGAAAATCACAATGTTATTCATTTGCGTGTTAAATTTCCAATCGAGCTCTACTAACAAAATTAAATAGATATAGGATACCAGTTCGATACTAACTCCTTCAAAGAAAGCAGAATATAAATAGTGAATGTGAATCTAAAGAGCCAGTAGAATAAGTGTTCTATATGAATTTGATTTGTACAATAATGTGATTTTCTTTCACTATTGGACCTTGGAATAATTCTCACATCACATCACTTTCACATTGAAACCTTAAAACAACCTAGAAGTTGAAGATGAGTTAAAAATTAAAATGTACTGCCCTTTGTAGTAAAACCTTTATAAATTAATAGTCCCGGACCAGAGAATATAACTAATATATCGAGGTTAAAAAAACAGTGTATCTATTGATGTCAGGAAGGAGAAGAAAAATAATTTATGATGGCTATTAGTTAACTGAGGTTCTATTGTATATCAGGTATTTTACTAGAAGGCAGCAGCCAAATGTGAGACAGGAGGGTCCTTCGCACTTGCAATAAGTGACCTATTTATTGCTAGCTCAGTAGCTCCTCACTTGTTCAGAACCCAAATGAGCGCCAGACTAATATGAACAAGGTGACTATTTGGAATTGAGCATCCGAAAAGGCTATAGCTTTGGTGTAGATGTTAGGAGGACGATTTGAAGGAGTAAGTTTTGACAGTAATATGTGTTTGGATAACGTTGTGAGGGTTGGGGATATTGAGAGCTGTGCGATGAACTCAGAGGTGCCATTATATTTACTGGTGATGGGAAAGGAATCACAAATAGGAGCTCATCTGTACTTGGTTGGATATATGAGCCTTTGATAAAGGAGTCTGATGATGGGCTATATGGTAGGAAAGAGTGTTAGCTGATTTTGAGGCAGCAGTGATTGAGGCTAGAAACAAACTAATTATCAATCCTCCAGCATGAACTAATATTAATGACGGCGTACACTCAGTTGATATTAACAGGTGTGGAAAATGTATAGCACCAGTATATAAATTTCTGCACAATCTTCTTCCGAGTATGACGATCTTTATAAAGTGAATCCTATATTATGTAGATTATAACGAAACTGTCAACTTTTAGCTATAGGATTAGAGCAGACTGCAGAAAAATGTAGCTGTACGGTTAAGACAGACGGAAGGCACGAGTATTTTCATAGTAGTAACATGTACAGAGACTGCAGGAAAATGTACCTGTACTGTTAAGACAGACAAAATGCATACTCAATTTCATATCAGTAACATGTTGTACCGATATACGTAAGCCAGAACCGAGGAATTTTTTTTCTCCCAGCTATATAAAGTTCAGAGCCAAAAATGCCCAACTTAGAGAGGTCAACTAGATTTTTAAAAATTTTGAATTGCCATATTCCGGATTGTTTCTTTGTTTGCTGCTTGCCTTAGATCCTTGGAAACAGTAGATCATTCAATTGTCTCTGAGCACTATATTCTGAAGAAGCCTGCAAATGCAATATAGTTGAAGAAAGGAAAAAAAATGTATCAGCAACAGAAGACAAAAACAGATAATAATATAGAAGCACAAAAGGTATGCTAAGCACCATTTTTTGTATCATTTTTACACCTGCAGCTACCCTTTAAGAATAGCAGTGCTCATTCTAGTTGGACGATCCTCTAGATGCAGTGCAGATATCTAATTCTTAATATACATAAATCTGTGTGCTATTTTACTGCAGACATGAATTCCAGATATCCGATTGGGGCGTTGGGCACACAACATATAAACCCTTCAAATTGTCTAAGTTTTAGCTAATCCAAGAAAAACCCCAGCGGTATAGTTAATCATTTACCCTTTTCTTGAAGGCAAAGCGCAATGTTTGAACTTGTGTTCCGCAGCACACTCTCAAGTCAAAACCGAGGCTGTCTACACCTATAAGAGCCACCTCCTGCCATAATTGTACAAAAGTTTCTTAAAACAACAGACTTCTACTTCTCTCAAAATATTACATCAGTAATATGAATAGTTCTTACTTGAATTTTAACATAAGAGGGATGATATTCCTTTATCCACATACACTTGTAAAATTAATATACCATATTTAGTATAAAATATATGAATAGAGGCTGGAAGTACCACAGTACTAGTACTTCTTTACAATTGTTGAAAAAGAACTACGTTTAGGTGTTTTACCTCTGCTTGAATACCCTTGCATCTCCAGTAGAATGACTTGAGAGCATTCACAGTCTTTTCTCCACCGACTTTAAGACTAGAAATAATTTTTGCAGCTGAGTGTGCAATTGCATCAGGTTGAGCTCTCCTAAAGTCGTCTACTTCGATAAAGGTCTGTAGATCATATAGACAAGCAAATTCTATTAGAAGTTCTTACCTGTCTTTTCCTAGCACTAATATAGATTTCTAAAACCTTCCCAAGTTCTACCTTTCACACAAGGATATACATTAACTTTTGGCAGCAAGATCCGCATTTTAAAGCGAATCATGTCAAAAGTCATAAGACATCAACCTAAAGAAAGGACCTACATTTATTACTTACGGAACAAATTTGATCACTGCAGTAGCAGGATGCAGCATCACCAGTAAATTACAGATGCTACTCGTCCAGTATTTTAAATATCTCTGGATGCAATTTCCTTATGTTCACACCATAACAACATATGAAGATGGTTGATACTCTACTGTCTAACATATAAACATAACAACACCGCTATACACGATTTGATTATTAATCTTATGGCTCCATTGTAATCAACACTGTCCAAGAGACACATTTTTCAGTATGAAAACCTAAGATAGCAGTTGTTTTTCTTCTCAAGGATTTCAATTTTAGCATATAAGGATCACATAGATAAAAATGTTAGACAGGCCAAAGAAGTTAAAATTTAAAACAAGGGGATACATATGCTCTTATATGTCCCAGGATTGTACCTCTTGTTCATGTGCTGAAATCAATTGAATTTTGATCATTTCTAGCTTGTAGAATGAAGTCCCATTTTTCAAGCTTTCACCCTTCTCCAGTTCTTCTGGCCAATTGGGTTCATCTTCGGATGGATTTAGACTTTGCCTATGACCATTAATTATGCCAGATTCTTCTTGTTTGTCTTCTGCAACTTTCCCAAATTGATTTGATTCATTATTGCCTGATTCACAATCAGATTTATTCTTGTGAAGAAAAGAGTGTTCTTCAAGAGAGGAAGGTCTTAAAATGCCTTGGATAGCTAGACCAGTAGGGGGCTGACCCATACAATCTATAGGATCATCTCCTACAAACTAAAGGGTAAGAACGTGTTCAGTCCAGGACTTAAAAAATAAAGGGGATATGAGATTGAAAACATGAATAGAATGGAACTTTTTGCTACAGCTAGAACATGGTAAACAATTTCAGACAACCCAATTGCATTAGTTTGTTGGGTGCAAATCCATATATTAAAAAACTTCACAGATATCAAAAAGTGATGAAGAGGAAGCTGCATCTTCAGATTCATCTTAATTGTCATTTTTCAGAAAATACTATATATGCAACTCAGGTAGTTCAACTCGATTTAAAAAAGACAACAATTTAAAGATGAAAAGTAACAAGGTAATTCAATTTAGCTAATAATGATAAAGTTCAGTTAAATTTTCCAAGTAAGGTGACTTACATCAGCCAGTTTTTTCGCAAAATAAATTGGATGAGAAACACGCATGGTCTCTAATTTTGCCCAGTCTCCTGGTGATTCATCAGAATCCTCCCCATCATCCTCATCATCAAGACTTTCAATCCAGTCCTACAAGATGTACATGAATGATGAGGAGGCTACACAACAATCATTCCTGATATTTTCAATGATTTCAAGCAATATGCTTTCACCTCTTCATTTTCATCAACATCATCCTCATCATCACTATCACTACTGTCATTATGAATATCAGCATTTCCAAAATCAATATCTAACTGACTCAGTGCTTCTATCTCACTAAGCATTTCTCCAGTATCCAAACCTATTATAACTTGCTGCAATGCATAAAAGCCTGAATAAGCCTTGGATATTGCAACGAACAAAAGAGATGTGCGAATGCTTCTTGTTACCCATATGAAAAGATTAGCCAGTAGAAAGAGAGGGTAATCTTGTTCTTACAAAACTTTTGTGAAATAATACAATCTCATAGTTAACATGTGATATTTACAACCTAGTACAGCACATGAAATAGCATAAAAAAATTAAGCGACAAAACACTATATAATTTCGAACTGCATGTCCGTTTCATACCACAAGGGTATCCTCAGCAGTCAGATTCTGCAAAATGTCTTCATCATTCTTAACGTGAAAGTAAATGCCTGATAAAAAGACAATGGGCATAATATATTAATATAATGAATTAAGACCAAACATAACTTTAAGACACTACTAATATCCAGATAAAATCAGAAAACTTACTTCCATTTTGGCCAGTTACATAAGGCATATCAGGCAAGAAAATGTCTTGATAAACCTCGTCACTTTGCAGGCCTGAAAACATTAGCACTGCTTTGCTGTTTACCTGAAAAAAAATAAAATATTAGCCTAGTATCAGGACTAAATGACTGGCCATGATCAACATATGCAACTGCAGAATAATAAAAATACATAATCTCAATGGCTCTAGTGAAAAATATCCAAGTACTGTGGTGAAGTAGGATAATTGGCCGTTTACCTCTTTCGATAAACCGATTCTCCATAAACATCACCAGAGCACTAATACGGCAATAAAGGTAGTTGTCTTTTAAGATTTAGCATGATTGTATGCATCATTCTAACTAATCAAACATTTCAGAAGTAGTAATTACTATTAAAGCTCCACCGATTTCTTAACTCTGAGGTAACATATTCAGTTCTGCCTATCGTACATTAATTGAAAATAGCATTCCTAACAACATCATCAGCTCTCGAAATATAATTACACAAATATTCGACGAATATTTCTACGAGCTTGAAGGTAATACCTCAACAATAGTCCTACTAGTTTCTTCAGGTGTAAGTCTAGCTTCCCCGGTCTCAATCACTTCCGTTTCCTCCACATCTTCCGCGGAAAAATACCTCTCTTCTTTAGCATTTCGCTTAACTGAACCTACTTGCTCCTCTGCACAAGCCTTAACTCTTTTTCTCATACAACTGTTCCTTTTTCTACAACAACTCTCTCTTAACCACCTGAATTTATTCCTGTTATCCATATTTCAATTAATCTAACATCCACTAAAATCTCTATAAATTAAACACAATCGGAACCGGAGAATTTTATTAATTAAAATCGAAACATAACACATTACAAATATCATAAAACAAAATGTACTAACAAATCGAGTTTATTAACCATTCGAATATTTGTCTATCCAAATTTTACGATATCAATTCACTATTATTAACCATTCAAATATTAATTTATCGAGATTTTACGATATCAATTCACTACTATGTGTAAATTAATAACAACAATTGAGAGAATAAAACAGAGGCTTAAGTACATTACCTGAAGCTGCCAGATTGAGAGAAACGGCAGGAGCTAGAACTGAAGCTACCGGCGATTAACCGGACGGTCATCGCCGACTCGATCATCAGCATTTTGTATTGTATCCGTTGGATAAGCTTGTGCAAACTTTTTATCTTTTGGCCAAACGCGGTCTTAAGATAATATCAAAAGTCTAAAATACCCCTATGCTTACCAGATAAAGTTGTAAAATTACTTGTTTTGTTTTGTTTTGTGGAGTAGACAGTATAACACCCCCTGTTTCTGTATCTATCGCTGGTAACTCCTTACTATCTCTGAGATTATGTAAGTATAATTGTATATATTGTTGTGAGGGTTGTATGTATAGGTTATTTTAGGTTATGAGGATTGAGTATTTGAGTTAATTTTAGTAATGATTTGTTTAGCTGATTTGTTTTGTTATATTCTGTAATTTTTATATGAAATGTTCATATCTTTTCTGCTTGATTTTACTCAGAATGCTAAGTTTGAGATTTTGTCCCGCGGTATTCGCTGAAAGATTGGAATCAGTTCAATTCTGGCGGAAGAATACTAGCCCGGTCGTGGTGAGTTGAGCTCGATTATTACATTTGTTTTGGTTTAGTAATGTTGGTGTTTGTTATGATGCAAAATTTGAATGTATGTATGCTTGATAAACCTGCATTTACTTAATATATTTTCGGAATGGTAGCATTTATTTTATAAATTGCTTGCAGCATAAATCTTAGTGTGCACACACGAAAAAGAACAACAATTATAAACTATCTTTGGACATTAGTAAATTATATGCTACGTCTTTTTTGATTATAAACGTTTGCTATGATTTGCGCTTATCAAATTGCCTATTAATGAAAAGTGCACTTTGGAATACTAATCGTTTATGTATATTTTTTAAGCAATTTTTACGCACTCTTTTTCTAACAAGGAGATATTAGTAGATAAAAGAACTGTTGTATTACTCTTTGATTGTGAGAACTTTAAGGAGCAGCTACGATGAACTTGATTTCTAATATGCTTGTTGCATTTTTTTTGTTCTTTGACCCATGGATAAACTATTTTTGCTTTAGGAATTTTTTTTCTTTCCATTCGTTAGATGATTGAAATGCAAGTGTATTGTTTCTTTTCACAGTTTCCATCGTAGTTCTGTTATTTTATATCATATGTTTCCTCCTTATAATACGGTTTTGACTTCTAGGTATGTGCTGCGAAAGGTCCTCGACAAAGGTATCCTCGAGTATGGAAAAGCAAGACAAGAATAGGGACCATTTCTAAGTCAAGAAAGCTTGTTGACACTGTGAGTCTTTTGCATCCTCTGCTTATGTTTGTTTGGAAAAATTATGCATTCTCCTGTTAATGCAAATTTACAAATGAACTGGAGTTCTAGTCATTGCGAGGTTACTTAAACCTTTGAATTATTATGACTACAATATTGACAAAGAACTATTTAAGTGATATATGAATCCATATTTGAATTGAATTTTTTTTAGCAAACTATTAAAGCTTCATTGTTATTGTATCTTTCATAGATAAAGGAGCTATCAAATGTCAAAGAAGAAGTATATGGGGCCCTTGATTCTTTTATTGCATGGGAGTTAGAATTTCCCTTAATTACAGTGAAAAAGGCTTTGAAGGCCCTTGAGAATGAAAATGAATGGAAACGGATAATTCAGGTATCTGTATTTAAGAACTTTTGAGAAACCTTCAGAAATGAGGAGCTATTGCTGAATACCCCCTGTTCAAATATGGTATGTAGGTGACAAAGTGGATGCTAAGCAAAGGTCAAGGTAGAACAATGGGGAGTTATTACATGTTGCTAAATGCGTTGGCAGAAGATGGGAGGCTTGAGGAAGCTGAAGAACTATGGACAAAGTTATTTACTGAAAATTTGGAAAGCATGCCTCGTAATTTCTTCGATAAAATGATCTCTATTTACTATAAGAGGGAAATGCATGATAAGATGTTTGAGGTACCATGACGCCATCTTGTTAGATACTAAACTATAATTACATATTCTTTCCAGAAGAAGTAAGATCAGTTGTGCCTTCAGGTGTTTCCACGTCTTTGCTTTTCAGTGGTGCAGTGGCCAAAAATTTTAAACTGGAAGCCTAGTACACAATATAAATTATGAGAGTATAACACCATTGTGTCATTAAAATAAGAGTAAATTACAGAGTGGTGGCTGTATTTTACACCAATTTTCAAAATAATGGCCAAATTTTAAAATTCTCAAAACAGTGGCCAAGTTTACTTTTCGCCTTTTAAAAAAATGTCTGCCGTCAACTCCCGTTAAGTCTTTGCCGTTATTTAAAACGTAAATTGCAGAATGGTGGCTGTACTTTGCACTTAATTTCAAAATAGTGGTTACATTTTTGAATTTTAATATAATTAGTATGGAAGAGTTGCAGAGCTAAGACTAATGTTAATACTAGGCGTCGATTAACAAATCGCCCACGATCACACTGGTTATGAGTTTTTCAATGGGTGGATGTTTTTCTCTATATTTTTGCTAAAGTTTTGATTCGTGATCTTATGTGAGGAGGTTGAAAAAAATGAAAACA
>PHNY01025193.1:1173-12687 GCA_003724115.2 Anethum foeniculum | reverse complement strand
GCTTCGTTGTATGACCATTCTACAGCCTTACAGGCTTAGGTTATGGTCTCGATGGGCTTTTTACGGATGATCTTCATGGCTCTTGGGCCTGGACCTCGATGGACCAAGCGAAACCCTAGCCTATTAGGGTAACTTGTTCTCCAAGAACTACGTGTGGCTTGAATCCCTATAAATAGGGTACGTAGGCCTCTTGTTTTGGCAGAGAAATAGTTGGTACAAGAGAGAATACACTTATTTTCTCTGAGCATTCTATAAGTCAGTCAGCAAGATCAGTCACAACATTCATCCAAATTCATCTCGTGTTCTTCGTGTTCTTAGCAAAATATCCGTATTTTGCTCCGTGATTCCAGCAAACCTCCAAAATATTGTTATACCAATTTCTCCTGATAACAGTTTCCATAATTTTGAAATAATATATTGTTTTATACAATTTATATTTTCAATGTAATACATATTATTTGGTATTTAAATTTAAGTAAATAATGTTTATTATTTTATATAAAATATAGTCAAAACTCAAAAAACTAGTGCGTTATCATATTTAATAATAAAATAATATATAATAATTTTTAAAAAAATATTATTATTATGCCGCCGCGAAGCGCGGCTTATTTTCTAGTTATTATAATAATAAAAGATATTAAATTTTTTAATTCAAATTAAATTAAAAAACATACAATATTAAAAAAAATTCGTGTATCGCATGGGATTTAAGCTAGTATATAATGTAAAACGTAAAAACGAAAAATCAAGTCTTATGTGTATTGTGTATTTATGACGGTACCTCGTGCGATTTTCACATAGGCCACGTTATTTCATAAAAATTGAAAAAATGAATTTATAATAATAATAAAAAAAAGCAAATACATTTTATCCATTTACAATTTCCAGCTCACTTAAACATTCCATTCCATTTCTCAGCATTTTTTTTAATTAAGCTCCTCTATCTTCTATTCTTCCCCAGAAAAGTCTAATAACAAAACTAATCGGCGATGATGCCACCGGCAACGTCAACGGAGGCTCCGTTACTCTCCAACGCCATCTCCGGCCACCGCTTCACTCGCCGCGCTCCCAGTCTCAACACCGCCGCTCGCTTCCTCCGCCGCGCCAGCAGTCGTCGCCTGATGCGCGAGCCGTCGATGCGCGTCCGCGAATCAGCGACCGAGCAGATCGAAGAGCGCCAGAACGATTGGGCGTACTCGAAGCCGGTGGTGATTCTCGATCTAATTTGGAACTTAGCTTTTGTCGCAGTCTCGACTTGCGTTATGATTATGAGCTGGAACGAGGCTCCTGAGGTGCCGTTGAGGCTTTGGATTGTTGGATATGCGGTGCAGTGTGTGATTCATATGGTTTGTGTGTGTTTGGAGTTTAAAAGGAGGTGTGATCAAGTTAGGGTTTCCGAAGGGGAAAGTTTGAATTCGGACGCGGTGGAGAGTGGCGGTGGAGTATGGAGTGGACGAAACTCGAATTCGAGTTCCGAAAGTGATGGAGACTATGTTTCGCAGAGTAATCAGTTTGATGATGATACTAGGTATAGTTTTATTTTCGTTAACTCATTTAGATTGGTGTGATTAGTAGCAATGTTGATTGTTATAATATGAATTTGTTGCTTTTAGAATTTCGGTATTTAGAACTAGAATTTTGTAATATGTATATTGTTGTCGTGAAAAATCCTTTAGAAATGTTTATATGGCTAGTATTGTGGACTCCCTGGATATAAAGTATGGTGCCGATCAGGACACTTTTGAAGAGAACAATCGTTTGTTGGTGTGCTCATTATAACAAAAGCATTGAAGCATGAATGTTTCTTACCTACTTACTCATATTAAGGAGACTTTAATAAAAATCGATAGGCCACCATCCACTTGTTGTATGACTAAAGTTTAAAGTTTCTCTGACTTTTAAATTAATTTTAGTTCTCTTTATATCAAATTGTGTTTCAACTGTTTCTTCATGAGGTAAGGGTTTATGACTCTACATTCAACATAAGACATTTGGCTAATCAAGAAAGATTTGCATTTTGATTACTTAATAATTTTTTAGTTGATCCAGAAGAAGAATGGACAACTAATGAAATTGGATATCTGTTATTGATAGATGTTATAGCCCAGTTCTTTCTAGAGTAGAAGTTAAAGAGGGAACATATGTTATATCTTACTTGGCTATGATATTATTTTTGAACTTCCCCTGCATCATGTCATCATATACTTTAATGAATATGTAATTATTGTTGCAGTGTCGCAAAGCATCTGGAGTCCGCAAATACCATGTTCTCTTTTATTTGGTGGATTGTTGGATTCTATTGGATTTCTATTGGTGGCCAAAATTTGACACATGATTCACCTCAGCTCTACTGGTATGGTTATGCATATTTTTTAAAACACTTGTGATTTAAAGACTTTTTTCTTGCCTTTAGTTACATTATTGTTTCTTTCTCAGGCTTTGTATAACATTCTTGGCATTCGATGTGTTTTTTGTTGTTATCTGTGTTGCTGTGGCATGTTTGGTTGGGCTTGCGGTTTGCTGCTGTCTACCTTGTATTATTGCAATCCTATATGCTGTTGCAGATCAGGTAATGTTTTACATAATTCTTTGTTACGGTGAAAGACTACTTAAAATCAAGCTACAGTGAATGAGTCATGGTTTTGCAGCCAGATCTATCTATGAAGAAGATAGTATAATTTATAATGTAGTAAAAAAGACATGGTTTTGCAGCTTAGAGAAATGTAAGGTTAAGGATAAAATGTTATCCAGGGATGCAAGTAGCAGATGTCCGGAGATAAGTTGTACCTGAAATCATCAGTGAGAACTGAGATGTCTTGTGTTGTATATCTTCTGTAGGAGAAAAAAGTTTATTGATTTAATTACAATATCAATAGCCTGAGATTTTGATAACCAAGGAGGCGTTATTAGTGAGCCTATGCTCATCATAATAGTATTTAGTATCCCTCTTCTTGAATTTTCTGCAATACTTTCCATGCCAAAGTAGATTATCACAATCATATAAACAGGGAAGGGGGATGGCTGATAAATTAGGGGTCAAATCGAATATAGTTATATTGATTCATTGATCTTAATAATAAACAATTTAATGGAAGTCGTTGCTTACCTCTCCTTTTACTCTGACTTTTGCATGTAACAGGAAGGAGCAAGTAAAGATGATATTGAAAGACTGCCCACATACAAGTTTCAAAGAATCGGTGATTTTGAGAAGCAAAACGGGGAAGTTCAAGAAGCTTTTAGTGGAACAATGACAGAGTGCAACACTGATATGCCTACGGAACGTGTTCTTTCCGTGGAGGATGCTGTAAGCTTTGTTCTTTATCTAGATACTTCATTTCAGACCCTCCACCTTGGTCCTTGAAACAAAATTTCAGCACTGTTAATCCGCACATGTTAAAAAAAGGGTTCAATTGTCTTAATGACTCGATCTTTTTGACTAGATTCTCCTCATCCTATACGCCATTTTGACTAATCAGGTAAATTATTTTTAATGGAATCAAGAAAGAAAAAGATCTCATAGTTTAATGTTTTTTTGTAGGAATGCTCAATATGCCTTTGCGCCTATGAAGACGGAACTGAGCTGCGTGAACTTCCATGCCGTCATCATTTTCACTCTGCCTGCATAGACAAATGGTTGTATATTAATGCCACCTGCCCACTTTGCAAATTTAATATAGTGAAGAATGGCAATCACAGTGGCAGTGACGAAGTGTAAGAAAGTAGTACACCATCTTCCTTTCGTATATCAAGTACCGGATGAGCAACCTGTGCCAAAGGTTGCAAACTTTTGTTACTAGGTGATATACAAAAGATCCTACTAAGCTAGCTTGTTAATAATGTTCATTGTAGTGTTTTTCTTGCGAGTGTTTAATTTTGCTGCATATACTAGAGTGCTACTGTTGTAAAACTAAGTTAAAATGTATGGAAAATTTCTTACAGAAAATGAGGTTCATCATGCCAGTGACATGTTGCTGTTACCTTGTAATGCATGTGTGACAATTGAATTGAAATTATTACTGCACTAGCTTGCAGAGTGATTGATGAATGCTAGAATTAGATATATTAGCCCGTTTGGGAAATCTTAAAATAAGTATAAGTAACTTATGACTTAAAATGAATAAATGACTTATAAGTGATAAGTAGATAAATGCTTATAAGCTGTACAAGTGTTTGGTATATTTCAGATTTTTTTTTTTTACTTAAATGAACTAAAATAAATAATTTTTAAATATAATTATCTTAGTTCGTGAATTATAAGTTAGATTAACATTTTACAACATATATTTAAAAACTAAAGTTAAAAGAAAAGCGAAAAATTAAAATAAGTTGAGAAAAAGTATGTCGTTACCAACATTCAACTTATCAGCTTATAAGTTGTAAATTTGACTTATAAGTTGGGCTGACAAAACACTTGTCGATAAGTAATTACGGGCTTAAAAGTCAATAAGCCAACTTATTACAGATGCCCAAACAGGCCATTGTTTTCAGCAGAAAAGTTTACAATTAAATTATAAATATTTAAAAACCAATGCTTTAGAATTTCTGCAGTGCCTTCTCCGCTTCTTTTTTTTTTTTTTTTTTTTTTTTTTTTTGTAATTTTTTTAGATAAAAATTTTACTTTGTAATCAACTATGTTTTGTGTGAAATATTGTAATGTAAAATATTTTCAATTACTAACTTTCTGAAAAACATATGATACCTGATATGAATTTCAGTATAATAAAACTACATGAAGCTCGTTTCAATTCAAGGTGAAATATATATTTTTACAATAATAATAATAATAATCAGTTACATAATTCATTACTTTAGAGTTCAGACTCGGAATCCCCAAGACCCCAACCTCACAAGTTGGCCGAAAGAAAACGAATTCTCAAATTCTTACATATTTTTGTCTAAAACAACAAGCCTTGAAAAAGGAAATTAAAAATTAATTGGAAAGTCAGATAGTTATATACTTGTATAGTTATTTTACATCACCTACCAGACCACGAAAGAGAATTCGTTGCAACGCATATACATGTTTGAAATTTATACTCAATTTGCTTGCATATATACATGTTCGAAAGTTATACTAAATTTACTTGCATATACATGTTCGAAATTCATACTTAATTTACTTTTGAGCTTTCACCATCTAGCTCTCCTCTTCCATACGCAATTTTATACAACATGGTAACCACAGAAACCAGTGAAATGAAGAAGGTAAATCCCTGCACCATTAATAGAATGTCTGTGCCTTAGCTATGATGGCACAATGTATTTTACAAGATTTGGATAAATTTGTATCCATAGACCATAATTAGCAAGTCATATAGCTAAAAATCTGGTTATCCCATAGAGAATACCTTTTGCGTAGAAGGTGTTGCCAAGCCAAGCTCTTTGCGTTGATCTTCATCTGGCTCTGAACTCACAAGTGCAGTTCCCATGTAATGCATAAATGCAGACGCATCCTCAAGATTTCTCGAAAGGGAAAAAGATGTAGACAAAAAAGGTTTTGGAGTCTCAGGTAAATTCTTTTTCGGTGCAGTGTCCAGCTCTGCAGACTTTAAGAACCGCTCCGTCGCAGCCTCCCATGATAGCTTGTACCTTTCTGCATCACTTAGCGGAGTAGGCTCCTCATCCAGTGATTTGCATGTAGCCTCTACAAATCCATTCCCATCCTCGTACATTCGGCAATTCGGGAACTGCTTGAAAAATTCATTTGAGGGATGATTGGCACATACAACTATTTTGCCCATAGCCAATGCCTCTGCTGTTGTTGTGCAGACAACATCCGTTGTGCTCGGATTAAGAAAAACTTTATAGCTGTATTTAAAGGAGAACACAAGCATATAATGGCAAATGCAAACATGCAGACATATAGAAAAATATGAGACAAGATTTGAAAGCTCACGAATTTGGTAACAAATGATGAGGTTCTGATAAAGCTCATAGTCAAGATTGATTATGAAGCTTGTTCTATGAACAAGTCAGGACTAAAAGATATGAAGAGCTTATATCTCTCTTGGGCTTGACAGACAAGAAAATGGAATTAAAAAAACACCAAAACTTAATGTCAATACTATGTGGTAGCCAATCTCAGGCTCAAAAAAATTAAACTCATTTACATTCCTAAAATTCTAAGCTCAGATGAAGTTATTATCTTTATATAAACAGAAGTTTTTAGAATGTGAAACTTCAACTGCCACCATAGCAGTTTAGGAATGGGGATTTTCATTTACATATCATTTCCCTCCCATAGCATTTTAGGTTGGCAAAGTTGTAAGATGATTATTTTTTACAAAAAATACTGATTACTTTGAAAGGGTGAAGATCTTACTCATGGAATACTGGATCAGCGTGATCACGCCCGGGATGAACTTGAATCTGCAACTCCAACTTTTTGGCAGCTTCCCTAACCTGATCAGAATCCTCACCACTACCATATAAATCAATCTTAAGTCCTTTAAGCTCCTTTTGATGAGAACGAAGAAGTTTAAGTAACTCTTTGTAGCCCTTGCTCCATACCATCTTTCCAATGTAGTAAGCACCTTTATTGAAAACCTTGTCTTCAAGTTGTTCTTGTTGCTCTTTCTTTTTCATGCCGATCTCGAGGAACTTTGGGTTGACTCCATGAACGTTGCAGATTACAGATCTTGGAAGATTTTGGGTGGCTGCAGATAACCTTATTACCTGCCAAGTTCAAAAGAAATTAAGAGATATACTTTAAAGTATTAAAAACCAGTTTTAAATTTAACAATTTATCTTATAGGAATTCCATTTAAAAAATTATTTATTTGACATATATTAAGAGTCTATCCTCTAACATCATATACTTCTAAGATTAGTATCTTCAGAAGCCCAAAAACCATCACTTAAAAAGGGAGACATACAACTCGATCAAGTAGTAGGCATTACAAACTTACCTTGTGGCAGTAGATATTAACAACCCAATTATTCATGTATTTAAGAAGGAGGGCTTGTAGTCGACCATTCTTCTCCCTCCTCACATATTCCAAATAATTTGTGTGAACAACACCTACAACAAGGCTAAATTTAGATTTCCATCTCTTTCCATGATGATACCATGTTAAATGCTCTGGTTCCTCGAGGACAGCAATATCTGCCTCCTCATCAGGAATGATCTCTGTAATATCTCCTACAGCAAGAATGCTCCTCTTCTCTTTCGAAAACTGATATGCACAAGTGGTGTAAAAAAATATATAAGCAAACCGCATCTCATGTTTGATCGGAAGTGATTCAGGTTTTTGGAGCCATTGAACAATCTTAGCTTATACAAATACAGAAGGTAAAATTTTTGGAATATTACTTGCTTCTTTGTTAAAGAAGACAGCTCTTAGTTCATACTAAATTTCCACTATATATGCCCACTTTTCAATGTGGAGTAAATTCATTGCGACTCATTTTCAGGTCATAATATTATAACACAGGTACTAGGAATTATACTTGTAAGACACACAAGGGCTACAATCTTTTTCACTCACTAGTCACTCACTCGCGACATTCACAAAAATATATACATATATACAAGGGATCTAAACTCTAGATCTATATGCACATTATTGTGTTTGACCTACAACAGTAGAATATAGTTGCTGATATGTTACCTAACAGCAATGTTGAAGTAATGTATCTACTATTTAGGATCCAAGAAATAACAGTAATTGTATTCTCAATTTAAATTTTTTAGAAAAAAGAAGGTAAAATACCTTTCCAGCATAGAACAGTATACGGAAAGTAGATTTAAACCCAATTCTTTCCTCAAGCCACTGGCGAACATAATACTCTTGCTCTGAAGGTAAGTCAAATGTGATATTATTAGGATATAAATATTCCTGATCTCCCTTGGACAGCCAAGGAATTACCAAGGTAACAGTTCTTTCCTCATCTTTTGATAGATATACTGCACGAAAGAGAGGGTTGACAGAGGTTCCAGTCATCCATGGAAGGCTTGCGGTAGTAAAAATTGCTATATGTTGTTTCTTATCCATTGAATCATGAACTCAACACCTATATTTGGTTTCAGTTCCAGCACCTATGTAAGCAATGATAAGACAGACTATCAAAATAAACATATTGAATTTCATCGCCTAAAGAAGGATAAAATTGCTTCGAGTTTCCTTAGCCATTGCTTTTATTTCCTATTCAACTCATTAATCAAAATTATCTTCTTATTACAGACAGCTGAATTATACTCGTTAAGTACCGAAATAAGAAGAGCAAAGATCATGGAGACAAATAGGAGAGAAGATCACGAAAAAGGAAATATTACACATCTGTTTCACAATCAATTTATATCATTTACACTTTCGATGCCTAAAAAAAGCACAAGCATCAAGACAATAATGACCTTTTTTCCTTCGTTAATCATAATATCCTTTATGATGTCATCTTTCCTCCATATTATTGATCCTCCCTACCTGTTTCATTTGTGCAACCCAGATTCCGACATAGGATTCAGCTCATTAAAACTCCTAAGTTACAACTCAAGAAGATCAAGATGTATTATCATGCATTACAAGAACTCAACCTGATTAGTTTCACGGAACAGGTAGCCTACAGGCCCCATACTACACCAAAAGCTCATTTCCTAATATACTGAAATTTTATTCCTTAGATACCGAGCTTGCTAATCATCTTCCCAAACACCTAGGATGTATGCAGCCTTACCTTATTTTTAATAAAAATGCTACAAGGGGTTCAAACTTCAGACACCGCCTTTAATATACAACTAAAATCGAATACTACATAATTCTTGTTCAAACACCAACCACTCGATCACCTAATATTAACTACTACTAATTCCATAAGACACAATCTAAGATATACACCTAATTTTACTGGTTTCGATTATCAAGAAGCAACTCAGCAAGCATCTCTCTAGTCTCTACTTCTCTTCCCATCAACAAATCCAAATTACAGTACATTACACACACACACGCATAATTACTTATAAAAATTCCCTAAATAAAACATGGGCATTTAAAAAAACAAATCTTTGCATCAAAATCATAGACAATATCAGCTAATACATCAAATTAAGCTCTATTTGAAGACATAAAACATAAAGAAAACAGAATCTTGAAAAAAAAATAAAATGGGCTGAAGAAAATACCTCAAGTCGCTTCAGGGGTTGGATGAAAATGAAAGCTACGCAAGTGGAACAAGAAAGATAAAAGATGGTAAATATAAGAAAGAAGAAGAAGAAAAGTATAATAGATATGTATAAAAAAATAGATACAACTTACAAGTAGGGTAAAAGCAAGAGAAGATGAAGAAGAAGATGCGAATCTGAAGTGGGTATTTTTGCGCCAGATCTGCTGTTGTTTATTCTATGTTTTGCAAATACAAATACTAGTGCATTATTAAAATCATTGCTTTGCTTCAATTGCGTGTTGGGAGACAGCAACATTAACTTGTTTTTTGTACTTTTTTTGCTTATACTCCAGCATGGATTTTTGATAAATTAAAATATATTGCAATATTAAAGTTTTATACTCTCTCCTAATTAGCTGTTTTGATGATCAAATTGATCGTACTGAAATTTATATATGTTATATAATTAAAAATATTTTAAAAATTTATATTTTAATAAATTATATTTAATTTTTTATATATAATTTTCAGTTTTTTAAAATAACAAATGGATGAATTTAAACCGTTGATCAAAAATTGCTCGATTTTACTATTGAAAAATTAAAACATAGCTAAAATGGAACAAACGGAATAGAATTATATAAAAAAATTATGAAAAACGATTAAGTTTTGGAATTTCAGTATCGATATCTATATGCAAAAAAGTTTTTTTAATTAAAGAAAATTTATGACAACTATAAATTTTAATTTGGAATAGCATTTAGGGTTTTTCAAATAAACATAAGGGTGGAATTTTTTTGAAATATCTTTTTGAATTTTTTTTACAAAGATACATTTTTTAAAAGAATATTACAAAAATATCATTTTTTTGAAAAACATTTGCAAAAACATCTTTTACAATTTTACAACTATATTTCCAGCTCAAGTCAACCTAAATTAATTACAAATACCTGAAGAAAATAATCACGAACGAAATTTTAAAAATTAGTAATAATTTTTTTTCGATCGAATAATAGGTTATTTAAAAAGTTGCCTAAATCAAATACAAATTAAAATGAAACTAATCAACTTTATTTTTCAGGAAAGTAATTAAAATGAAACTAATCAACTTTATTTTTCAGGAAAGTGATAAAGTAATTTTTTTGATAATAAATATTTTACAAATATTTTCAGATATGATAAAATAGTTAAAAATATACGAGTTTGTATTTATAGATATGATCTAACTTTCAAATAATTAAACAATCCACACCGATCTTAACTTAGTCTCACGTGTGTTTGTTTATATTTCACACTAAGATAATCTAAAACACTATAAATAAACCGAAGAAAAGTAGATAAAACGTTTATAAAAAAATATTCTTCAGTTTAATATTGTGAGAAGCCGTCTTTTCCGTATATTTTGATTATTTTGTTAATTACGATTAAGTGTAAATTAAATTAGAAATTTAGGAAGTTTACTAAGTCATCTGTAGTAATCCTCCCCTAGGTTTATATTCGTAGCATTTTCCAACGATCAAGTCAATATTAGTCAAACCGGGATTTAAACCCTAAAAGGTTTTCTGACACAATTTGTTTGACATGTATTTAGAATAGAAATATCAACCTAATGATATGTTCTATATTAAGACATTTTTGTCAAGAAAGAAATGGCAACGGCTAAACGCACGAAAATCGAGAATTTTCAAACATAGCTTTTACGAGCCAAAACTGTCAAAATTATTTAAAAGTGTGTCGTTCTTAAAGTTTTACTCTCAAATATATTTGATATATTCATTTGAATATTTATATCAAATTCTCATGCCAAAAGCTGTGCCAAAAGACCAAAAACAGATTTTATTCCGAAAAAATCTAAAATGCTTATTTATTCGGATAAAATCAATATAAATTCAAACGTAATTATTCCTCGGACCTCGTAGTCATTATTATTCATGAAATATTATGTTTGAATATATATCAAGTCAAAACTTTTGTCTGACTTGTCGGTAAAGACAAAAGATTTTTTCTGTCGCTCCAGAAGGCTGTTTTAACGTTCCGAAAATTTGAAAAAATACTTCCACATATCTTTTTGACTTGAAACTTGGGATTTGTCATTAATATATTTAATATTAATTTTTTCAGGAATTTCATAATTTTTCGATGATTTTTTTTCGGGACCCCTAAAATCAGTACATAACTGATTTTTGGGTCGCTTAAAGGTCATAGATGGAAAATTAATTTCAAGGTGAAATTTTTTCCATGATTCTCTGGGATTATTTCAAGAGGATCCCCCAAGTTTCATAAATTTTAGATGATTTTTCAATTTAATGAAAAAATGCATTTTTAAGCACCTGTATCGTATTTATTTGCTTTGTTTTGAGCATTTTAAATGCATATTAAATTGAAAACGTTTTTGTGTCATGAAAAATGTTG
>PHNY01025131.1:5730-15961 GCA_003724115.2 Anethum foeniculum | reverse complement strand
AAAACATTCTTGTATCACAGATTTTCNTGAGCAATATATCTCTGGTGGAAAAACAAACCACCAGATAGTTTTTAAAGTTCTGTGTCTGAATATATATATTTACCTATCTGCAATACTGCAATTCAAACACTGCTTATTAACTATATTTTTTCAGTTCAGTATCAGCTTAAGGAAAAACTTTCAAAATACTGAATTCCATTCAACCCCCCCTTCTGTAATTCAGGTGTTGCATTGTTAGGGGACTAACATACAATTCGTTTAACATAAGAATCCTATTAGCAACGAGCTAACGTNAAGTAAAACAACTACTAGGTGCAGAAGTAGAACTATAAGGTGGAATTTCGTAACTGCACGTAGGTTCAATTTATTTTAATTACATAATTTAATAGCATTTATTTATTATATATTCTCATCAGATTCTTTACGATTGTTAATTTAACTTGATACTAATATTTTAATTTTGATTCGTATTTCGCACGGATATGAGGTTTAATCCTCTGCAAATACTAATTTAATATTTTTAATCTCGGGCCCGTGCTTCGCACGGGTTACCAACTAGTAAACTATAATAAGCAAAATATTGTATAATTGTTGGTAGTTTGGTTCAACCATAAAAGGAATAGGGACCGTTAGATTTTCAGTAAATAAATCACAGCCGTTAGATCTATAGTAGAGAATATTCTCTATTTATGTTATTTTACCTAAATAACCAGGTTCGAATCCTCACAACAACAATATTAATTTTTTTATTTGATTTCATACTATGCAACCAAAAACACAAGTTCGAATCTTCCCAATAAAATTTAGAATTTATATTATTACTTCTAAAAGATACATGCAATTAATTAAATAATTATTAATATTTATAATATTATATTATTATAATTATAATTTTTTGTGTATTTTTTATTTGTTTTTATTAGTTTTCTTATACATTTTTACTTCGATCTCATCTTCTCCATAGATTTCACCATTACCATTACCGGCGTCTATAATTCACAAGTTTAATAAAAAAAAGTCTACATCTTTTCATAATATATACTATAAATGTCAATCTAATAATTATAAAGCAAGACTAAGCTCACCCATACTTTGCATGGGTTATAAGCTAGTATTATTAAATTGAAAAATCCTCATTTTGTCTTGACAAAAAAAAAATCCTCATGTTGTTGACACAGAAAATGTGAAAACAGAATAAAACCGAGGTTGTAATAAATAAATAATAAATATAAGACTAAAATGCACTTTTCATACCCCAAGATTAATTATTTTGCACTTTAATTGCCGAAATATAAAAGTGGCTAAATGTGCGGCTGTAAGTTAATATTTTAACCACTTAAAGGACTCCGCACTTTCTAGCTAGACAACGTCAACGGTAATAAGGGTATATTGGTCAAGACAATATTTCGACGACTCTGATCTGTGTGTATATGTATGTCAGCCTTTTCCTCCACAAACCCAATTGCTTTTGAACTAAAATTTTGTTTTCAATTGAAACACATATCTCTCAAACCTCGCGTGCAATTCATCGAGAAAATAAGCAAACAATGCTTCTGTAGGAACTGGGCAGTGTAGAAGACTTCTTAAACAAATTATAATCCTTGAGCTTTACTAATAACTAAATTGGATCCGGTAGCTGCGACTTCTTTAGCTGGACTGAACCAGAGTTTGATGTTCGGGCCAAGCCCGTAATTAACAGTATAAAGAGGCGCATAAAAAGGAAGGATGATGACCATATTATGGAGTTGGTGAGGGCTCGAAATGAATATAATGAGGAGGTGAAAAAGCTGAAGAATGAAGTTTGGATGTGGAAATGTTTAGCTGTTTTGTTGTTGTCGTTGTATGTTTTTCATTCTTGGTTTAGCACACCAGTTGCAAAGGATGATGTAGAATGATTAGGTTTGTCATGTAGATGGTGCTGCAATGTTGCTCTAGTAGTATTGTTGGTGCAATGGTTTATGTATTGTACTTTTCTTTCAATGGAATGCAATGCAACTTTTAAGGATTTATGCACTAAACTTCGGTTCAATGTAATGAAGTGCATTATTACTAAATTAACAAACCAATAAGATGATGAAAAACACTTCATTTCCCATAAATCGTCAAGTACAAATCATGACTCAATTAATACATGATGATCATACTTAGATTATGTAGTTCATGACCTGAATACCATAAGCAAAAGTATCATGACTTTAATACTAAACCAAAAGCAAGTACTAGCTCATACCAAAAGCTAGTACTTGATGATCATCCCAACAAGTTAAGACCATAACAGTTTAGGCAAAAATACAGTTAAGACCATAAGCACTACTTTCTATGGTGCCTTCTTTGTCACATTCTTCTTCTTAGATGCATTTGCATCCCTCTTTACCATATATACAGCTTGTAAGTTTCTAAGACTTATATGCTCTGGATCTGGTTATCTTTTAGTTCCTCTTTGCTGAGCACTCTAGTCATTTTCCCTTGCCGCACTCTCATCATCTGCTCTTGCTGCAGTGCTATCATTTGCTCCTTTATTAGAAGCTTCATGTGCTTCATTGCCAGCTTCATTTGTTCTTCCATTGGCAGCCTCCTCTCCTTCTTCATTCATTTTCTGCACACTATACAAGTCCTTCAATTGTAGTTCAAAATAGGTTACCTAAAAATGCAGTTGCAATTATAATACCTTTACTTTACAAGTCCTTGAATTGTGTCCTTCTTGATTGCAAGTCTTACAGGTGACCTTGCTTTTACCAATAGTGACTGATCTTCCTTTAGCTGCAGCCTTTTTTTCCAAAGCATCTATTAAACCATAATAGAAATTTACAGGCATGTTGGTAAGGTACAATGGTAGTAACATTAAAACATCAAAAATAAGCAATGGAGGTAAATAGTACCTTTGTCCTATCATAAATAAATGTCCACTCTTTATCAATCAATATTTGCAAGTCTTGACATAAGTACTGTAGAAACCAAGTCCAAGATTCTGTAGTTTCAGACTTAACCTCAAGAATCTTCCACTATCTTGACCTGGCTCAGGATCTTCAGTTAAGATCTTCACGTCACTTTCAGGGTTAACATTCTGCAACTAGTGAGCATACCTCCAAAGTTGAGAATATTGTTCCTCATGTGTCCCATTAATTTTTTTCAATGCCCTTGTCTTAGCTCTATAAACTGTATGCTTACTGACATTACATTTGAATTCATTAACAATCTTCTTGTTAAAGGCATTAATAGGCCAACTTGGGTTCATTCTTATGTCCTTTTTATAGTATTCTGCCAGCCATCTTGAATTTATTTGCTTTTGGTTGAAGGTAGGTATACATGTATGCACTGAATTAAAAGTTTTTATCTGGTACGTGATAGATCCCTTATGAATTGGGGATGCATAAATCTTCCACTGACATGGGACCAGACACACATATTAAAACTTTCTGCCAAAATTCCTGCAATTCAATATTGGCCTTCTTTATAGAATGGCATGTTTCTTCACTGCTTATGCCCTTGAGTTTCTAAAACAAATTCCTAACTGGAAACTTGAATTGACCATGTCTGCATCTTCATCAAAAACAGGGTAATTAATTTCATCCTCATTAGTACTGTTGGCTGCCATTCTTCCATCCCCGCCTAGCATACACACTCTAGTGGTCACTGTCATTGCCATGCTCTTGATCAATATCATAAAACCTGATCCCCCCTCCTATATCATCTACATTTTGATCAAATATCAAGTCATCATCACTATCATCCTTATTAAACTGATCTGAATGGAAGCTCTCTTCACTCTCAGAAGGCTCATACTCATAATATCCCTCATCACCATCACCATCACCATCTTCAGAAGAATCCTTCTCTAAACCAAATACCTCCCTAAATTCTTGTTCAGTTCTAATTTCATCTTGTGTATTTGTATAAAACATGTCATGATACATGTTCTTTATATCTTGTGAAGGGAAGTGAAATTGATTATCTGCATCCCGTTCTAAGGGTGCTTGCCTAGGAAAGGCCTCAACAAACTCAACATCACCTGCTTGTGTATTCATTTCAACTTGTGAACTTGAAAGAGGTTTCATTCTTTCAACAAAGATGTGAACATATCTTTCCAGGGCAGCATCCCTATTTACTACCAATTGACACATAACTAAAACATCCTCATAACTTTCCAATGAAAGCAACCCATTTCCATGTTAATATTAGGCCGTTTATACCAATAACTATGAAACCCCCTACAATCATTGACTTCTTTTAACATTGTTCCTAACTCTATCAAACTCATTTCATCTCCACTACAATTATCAACATAATCGACAGTACCATTCACATATTTCTTAGAATTATATTGTATCTCTCCACCATGATATAATTTTATAGTAAAATAGTCAGGATCCGCATATTCTTAATTTCCCAAAATATAAATTAATCCCCTTTTACACAGTCTATAATGAATATACCAAAATCGAACATATATGTATGCAAATTACCAAAATTGAAGCATAATGAAATGCAAATAAGGAGTGTAAATGTCCAACATATAACACTCAGCACAACAAATATTAAACCCTAAAATCAATTAAACTGACAATCCTAAATATAAACTACTTAATACGATTTGAGTTATATATGCGCGAAACTTTATAATCTAACATGCATTTGATAAAAACCAGAATTTTATATCAAACCCCCCTAATTCATTACACAAAATACATATGTATATGAAACATCATATGTACCTTTATAAATTGGACACTCCTGTGACTTATAGACTTCTGCATCTTTCTTGAGTCTCAAAAACCATGTCATTGTTTACGATCCCAACGAGTAATTGAGGTAGAATTTGATAATTGGAGTAGAGTCGGTGATACTAGGATTTACAAAGTAGAAAATAGAATTTGAGGGAATGTGATCGTGTAAGAGATCTTTATCGGGATATCTATGTTATTTTATGAGGTGCGAAATCACCCTAGTACCCATGTAATACGAAACATCTTTAATTCATTTTTAATGGATCACGTGCAGAGCCCTTTAAATGGTTAAATATTTACTTCCAGCCACATATTTGGCCACTTTTATACCTTTTATATTTTGAAAATTAAAGTATAAAAGAATTAATGTTGGCCACTTTTATATTTCGGAAACTAAAGTGCAAAATAATTAATGTTGGGGTAGAACAATTGCATTTTGGTCTAAATATAAAGGTCAATAAAAGAAAAAAAACATGGTTGCCATATCCTGGTTTTAAATAAATTGACCATCATTAAAAAAAACATAGCAGTCGCGATGTCACTGGTAAATCACCCGCCGTACGACCCGTACAGTTACGCCGCCCCTCCACCGCCAGAAGCCTACGCCTTTACCGACACCGGCAACAACAACATAAACACACTTTTCATATCTGGACTCCCTGATGACGTCGGCGTTCGTGAGATTCACAATCTCTTTCGTCACCGACCCGGCTTCGAATCTTGCCAGCTCAAATACACCGGTCGCCGTAATCAGGTCTTTAAATTAGGGCTTTTTAGTCTTTTTAGCTCATTAAGTTTATTTTACTGTTATTGTAATACAATTACACAAATATCAGGTCTTTTTATTAAAACTTCAAGTGAAATTTATTACTGAATTGAATTGTTTTTTATGGTTTTTAGTGAATTTGTTAATTGTTTGGATACTGCAGGTGGTTGCATTTGCTACTTTTAATGATCATCGCTCCGCGATAGCAGTTCTGCATACACTCAATGTGAGAAATTATAATTTGTCACTGTATACCTTGTTTCTATATGTTCATAACATTTATATGAATGTCGATACCTTATGTCGGAAGTTCTTACCTGCCTGCTTATGAAATTGGAGTTATACCTGAATAATGTGAGCGTATATATGTTTGTAGTGTTTCTTAGGGATGTTAAGAAACACAGTTGATCGATGATTGAAATGTATTTATGGTATATGGAAAAAATTTCTTTTCCTTCAAAAACATATGATAATGAGAGATAGGACGTGCGTAAAGCTGCGAGTCTGCAGTGCGGATCTAGGGTATTTGTATACAATTAGAGTGAATTACAAAGAGTCGATCAAGTCGATGAAGACGTAGTTGGAGCAATAGGATGAATCGGAAAGGTGAATTTAAAATTAGAACAAAGAGAGTAGGAATATATAATACCAAGCGAAGTTAGCAGACTTAGTCAGCACCAATCATACTTAATGCCGGCTCTCATGTGTTAACCCAATTAGCAAGATTGATATGTATCGGGGACTGTGGAGGTGCAATGTAATAGGGATATTTTCGTGAACTTTTTTCTCTTCTCATGTCCATAAAACTAATTGCAGCAAGGAAAGGATAGCCTTTTCATCTCTTTACCTTTATTCCCATCACATAATTGTTTCATATATATTTGAGCTCCGAGTTATTGCGTCTCTTTAGGTAAAAAGATTTAAATGATATCAATTTTAGATTATGTTTATCATTTTCAGGGCGTGAAGTTTGACCCTGAAACTGGACATGTTCTGCATATTGAATTAGCTAGATCAAACTCAAGAAAGAGAAAAGCAGGTTCATAATAGTTAAAATTGATGAACTTTTGATTTCATTATTAACCTGTCCTACGTTCATGATCACTCTCTGTTTTTTACAGGGAGTGGGCCGTATGTTGTGATTGACAAAAGGAAAAACTCAAATGCTGATAATTCGAGTGATGATGGTAAGAGGTTATGTTTGCTCTAAAAAGCTTTGATAATGAGTATGGATGTTTATTATAGTACTACACTCACATGCTCGTGTTGGCACCTTATTGCACACCAGGAGATGGTGAATCTGACTTACCAACTGGACCCGGAAACCCTGAATCATCTGACAAGGATGAGATAGAGATCCAAAAGAGGTTGGAAGCACTAGGAAAGACAAATAGTTGTGTTTTATTGTACTTGGAACCTACATTACTGGTTTTTGCTATTCCTTTATAAATCAACAAGAGCATCCCTAATTGTTTATCTCTTTGTATGATATTGATCAGTGGAGAGACAGAGCCCAATGTAGGTGCTTCAGAAAATGTAAGTGAAATCTGTAAACTAAATTTTTGTGTGTAGCATCTCCCGCCTGCACTTTTTTCAAGACTACTTTTTTCAATGGCTTGTTAATTATCATATTGTCTGGACATCGTTGACTCTGCAAAATGAAACCAATTTGGGTTCCAAGTCTTTGCTTTATTTTGGTTTCTCTTTCCCACTCCAGGAACAGACAGAGAAGAATGCTGATGGTCTCCAACCTTGTTCAACTTTGTTCATAGCAAATTTAGGCCCGACTTGTACTAGCGACGAACTCAAACAGGTTCTTTCACAGTAAGTCTGTATCAGAATTTACATTTACTAGTATATTTTATTTTGTTGCTATTGATATTATTATTTGTGTTATTGTAATAATTATTATCATCAATTATTATAATTAATTATTTGATTTTATACTAATAAAGGCAAAATATACACACAAAATGTATTCATATGCATACGTGCTAGAAATAGAAATTAATAAATTTATGTATTATTGGCTTGGATAATATAATATTAAAATTTCTAGTAGTACATTGTAATATGATATTATTTTTGTAATAAAAAATTATTGATAGGTCTATACAATAGAATATCTCATGTGGCGCTTTTGCATGGTATACTTCTGACAAAGTATATATACATATTTATTTAAGTTTGAAAAAAATAATTATGATGCATTACTTGCCCAAAACAATATGATTTGTTTTGTTTATGGTTTTATGTTATATAATATAAACATAAAATTTTATTTTAGAGTTGCATTGCTTGAAATTGTATGTAGTATTATTACTTTTTATTGTTCTCTGAGGTTTTACTTTGCTGGCGTTAGTTCCTTTTATCTAGTCAACTTATATGTTATAGTGGAATTTTAAAATGATAAGTTATATTCACCTCGGGCATCAGGTATCCTGGATTCAACTCACTCAAAGTGCGAGATAGAGGTGGAATGCCAGTTGCATTTGCTGACTTTGAGGTATCCCTTGTTGCGAACTGCTAAGTGCAACTATTGTACTTATTTTCATTTCACTTTGTTGGATCTCAAGTTTCTATGAAATTGTATTTTAGGTGCTCCCGGCATATGTCTTGAGAACTGCCCAAAGAAAATCGATCTTACAGTTTAAAAAGAATATATATGCCCAAATAGGATGCTGATGAATTTTGTTTAAAACCTGTGTTGATACTTATGAATAAATGAGAATAGAGGTTTTAATTTGAGCGGAGTTTTTTGCTATCGAGTATGAACTCTAGTTTGTCGAGTTGAGCCTATAATCTGTGTTAGGGTAAGAGTCAAATTTCTGTCTTCGAATTCGGAATTGAGTTCGAGTCAAGTCGACCCCATTTACATAGTTCAAGCCTACTTGATATGAATTTTAGCCTTAACTAAGATGTTTGTCTGTTTGTTTACTTATTGACAGGAACTTGAACAAGCTAATGTGGTCATGGAAGCACTTAAGGATACAACATTGCCTTCTTCAGATCGTGGTGGCATGCATATAGAGTAACGATATCATCTTTGTCTCACATTGATTATGCTCATTGAATCCTTAGGCATTGCATTCGAACAACTTGGTTATATTATTACATTGCCTTTCAGGTATGCCAGGTCTAAAATGAGGAAGCCTAAAGTGCCTAAAAGCAAGACTGCCTGACTTGCAAAATACACAGATTCGCAACACATATTCTAACTGAAATTGTCATTGTTGTTCCTGCACTAGTTCTTGTAATGAAGATGTGAACATATATAGGAGATACTTGATGTAGTTTTCTTGGGTAATTCATAGCTATTATGTTGCCTTTATTGGCATAGGTGGTTGGGAAAAGGATGCCGGATTATCATATTTTCTTTAAAAAAGAAATTTACAAATGATAATGAGAATTCTGGACATGCTATATGTTCTCTTGCTCTATTCTTTATCCTTATGCTGACAACTGGTCCTTTACCAATCGTCATTTGTTATTATTAATTGGGCTTCCAGTGGACTTGACCCATTGGGTTAAGTATGGATTCCAGGAACTGAACTGCTAAACCAAGTTGATTATGTGGAAAAGATATTTGTAGTGGATGCTTACACAACAATCTAGTGTGAAATTTAGAGATCAACAAGTGAAAGGATTCGGATTCAGAATCCAATAAGTTGTGCCAAGCATATTCCGTACCTTTTTGATTCAAGACGTAGGAGAAAATAAGTTGATCTTCTAAACCATTGTCACCTACAACTAGTAAATAACACACATGAATGAACTATACATTAAAGCATTTGTTGCTCGGTTTAACTGGACGGGAGCAATGAGCAGCCTAATTTGTGTGGACTTATTAATAGCTTTAACTTTTTATCTAGTCCGAACATGGTCAATCTTACTAGACACTTTTTAAACAAGTTTGTGAGGGAACTCTTTTGTTTAATGGTTGAGAATACGGTTGAGAATACTCTATTATTTGTTTCGATTGTTTATGATATATATATTTACTAAACATTTAGATATTAGTGTTATCTATACTCTTTTTTTTTTAGGAAATGACGGTTTCATTAATGAATTATATCAAAAATACAATAAACATTGATAAATCATATCTTCCAGTCACAAAACTTATCATCTAACCAAAATTTATGCATAAATGTCCCCGGAAACTTAGATAATCAAACCATAATGACTGAAATGATAATTCATAAAAAAGGTCTCGTTAAAACTTCACATGAGTAAAATCCTATTGGAAAAAAAAAACTCAAGGAGGAAAAAAAGTACCCTATAAAAAGTACAATCTATACAAAATTAATAAAAGTAATGTTTTCCGATAGTTGTAAGAAATCTCTCACATTCTTAAAATTTGTAGCCAAACTGTCTTGTACTCCGAAATCTTTGGCTATATAATTGTGCTTTAAAGTCTGAAAAGAGGCTATCCATCAAGACTTTTCCAATCATCTTGTACATAAGAACAAAAGAACCAAGAAGAACATATTAAAATAATAATAAAGAAATTATATTTGACTATAGTTTATTGTAAAAATGAATATATTTATAAAAATACGTTAAAAGAAAACATAAAATAAGATCTAACTAAAGATTTAATAATATCTAACTAAAGAAAATCTTTAGTTAGACCCTAAAAGAAATAAAATAATATAGAAGATAAATTAAATTAAAATACACAAATAAGCCAACAAAATGGCACATAATTGCCTCTAGAAAGCCAAAATATATGCCATCA